>JAWZYT010004461.1:50000-64726 GCA_034508575.1 Petrolisthes manimaculis
GCAGTTTGGTGTTGTTGGTCGTGCATGTTTTATTGGCAGCTTATAAAGTGGAAAATGCAGTGTTGGTTAATTAATTTGGAGCAACCGATTCCTCCAAACTAATCCAAGCAACAGAACACCATTATTTATGTCCCTCTTAATTACCCTCTTAATTAAGTCCTGCGTTTACACTACTCTTACATAAAAAAAAAAAAAAAAAAAAAAAAAAAAGTATCAATACATATAATACTGCTGTGTATTTTCAGGGTCAAATTGTCAAAAAAATGATTCAGCATATGCTGACTTAAAAAAAAAAATTGCATGTGTGTGTGTGTGTGTGTGTATGTATGTTGTTAAAGAGTGCTTTGCTTCGTATACCAAAAACAACATAGCTGGTGTGTATGTTGTAAAAAGTGCTTTGCTTAGTATACCAAAAACAACATAGCTGGTGTATGTCTGTATGTATGTATGTTGTGTGTGTGTGTGTATGTATGTATGTTGTAAAAAATGCTTTGCTGAGTATTCCCCAAAACAACATATCTGGTGTTGTATGGTGTGTTATGGTGGCAGTGTATAATGTATGGTATGGTATGGTGGCAATGTATAGTGTATATATATGGTGTGGAATATATTATGGCGAGTATAGGTAGGTATATAGGTATGGTGGGGAGAGAGGGGCGAAAACCAGAATACTTTTTAGCTGGTAATACGATACTGTAATACAAGGAGGGAACGGATGTGTGAGGAATGTGTTAGTAGTGTGTGTTGGGGTGTGTGTGGAGTGTGTTGGTGTGTGTGTAGGTGTGGGTGGAGTGTGAAGGTGTGTGTGTAGGTGTGGGTGGAGTGTGTTGGGTGTGTGTGTGTGTGTGTAGGTGTGGGTGGTGTGAAGGTGTGTGTGTGTAGGTGTGTAATATTGTGAAAGTGAGTTTATAAATATATACAGTGTGTGTGTGTGTGTAATAAGGATAGGATTTATATATACGTGTGTGTAATGAAGATAAGACTTGTATTTATAGATATACAGTATGTGTGTATGAGAGAGAGAGAGAGAGATGAATAAATAAATGGATGAATAAATGAATGAATAAATAAATGAATGAATGAATGAATGAATGAATGACAGTATTGTTATTGTATTATGATGACAGTAGCCAGCCACACCCACAGTGACTAAGAGTAGTATAGTGTAGTGTGTAATGATCTCATGTACTTCACACACACACACACACACACGCACACACACACACACACACACACACACACACACACACACACACACACACACACACACACACACACACACACACACACACACACCGCCTCCCCCTTCTCTCTCTTTCTCTCTCTCTCTCTCTCTCTCTCTCTCTCTCTCTCTCTCTCTCTCTCTCTCTCTCAATACGTAAGTCTCTGTTAATGAACGTATTGCCAAAATTCTTATCCGTTTTACAATCTAGTCATATAAACATCAGTGGAGAAGATTATTATTATTATTATTATTATTAATATTATTATTATTATTATTATTATTATTATTATTATTATTATTATCATTATTATTATTATTGTTATTATCATGTTTATTATTATTATTATTATTATCATTATTATTATTATTATTATTATTATTATCATGTTTATTATTATTATTATTATCATGTTTATTATTATTATTATTATTATCATGATTATTATCATGATTATTATCATGATTATTATTATTATTATTATTATTATTATTATTATTATTATTATTATTATTATTATTATTATTACCCCAGCACCCCTGAGAGAACACACACACTTGGGGGAAGAGTGTAATCCAGGCAGCAGGGACAGAGACATTCCTTCCTTCCTTCCACAGACCTTATTTCATCACTAATTATAGGTGTTCACAATCTCCCCTTCCTGGCTTCCTTCTATTCCTCTCTCATTTTATTGTATTTATGTATTTATTTTTGTTATTATTACGTCTACAGTGCCGGCAGTGAGGGAGGGGTTCCAGTATGTATGTATGTATGTTTGTATGTTGACCCTGTGGTGATGGTGGTGTTATTCTCTTACACATTCATCCAACAATACATCCATCCATCCATCCATTCTCTCTTACCTTTATAATTTCATCCATTCATCCATCCATCCATCCATGTCTTACCTCACTCGTATAATTTTCACTTATGCATGTCTGTTCAATGTGTGTCTGTAAAGGGGAATGACAGGGGGTACAAGAAGGGCGTCAAAGTGGACTTATTTGTTTCTCTTGCTGTTGTTGCTGTAGTGTAAATCGATGGGACTGGGTTGGGTTGGGCTGGGTTGGGTTGGGTTGGGTTGGGTTGGGTTGGGTTGGGATGGGTTGGGTTGGGTTGGGCTGGGTTGGGCTGGGTTGGGTTGGGTTGAGTTGGGTTGGGCTGGGCTGGGTTGGGTTGGGTTGGGTTGGGCTGGGTTGGGTTGAGCTGGGCTGGGTTGTGTTCAGAGTAGGGTGAGGTACATACATACAGTAGCTTATAGCTGTGTGTTTTCAGGACTCACTCCCCATCATAACACTAAAACATTTATTTCTCTGCATGTAGGCTAGGCTGTCTATCTGTCTGTCTGTTTTTCTGTCTGTCTGTTTTTCTGTCTGTCTGTTTTTCTGTATTCTTCCAAACTTAGGCCTAGTCTCTCTCTATATATCTATCTATCTCTCTCTATCTATCTATCTATCTATCTCTCTATCTATCTCTCAATTTCTATCTATCTCGATTTCCGTGTCTATCTGAATTTACTCACACACACACACATACACACACACACACACACACACACAAACAAACAAACAAACACACACACACTGGTTTGAAGGAAGGAAGGAAGAATTAAGGAAGGAAGTAAGGAAGAAATGGAGGGTATATACGAAAGATGTTATCGGAAGTACAATCATGTCGTCAGTTATATTCCCGGAAAATGTGTTAAGGTGTGTTGGTTTTCATTCTGCAGTAAAGTGTAGCTTAGCCGACCCCCCCTCCTCCCCCTCCTCCTTCTCCCCCCCCCCCTCCCCCCACTCCTCCTCCTTCTCACCTCCCTCCCCCCACTCCTCCTCCTTCTCCACCTCCCTCTACCTCCTCCTCCTCCTCCTCCACCCTCCTCCTCCACCTTCTTTAATTCCCTCCTCCTCCTCCTCCTCCTCTTCCTCTTCTTCATCCCTTCCTCTCTTTCTCTTTCCATTCACTCATCTCCCTTCACCTCAAGCCATCCATTTCCTCATATTCCCTTCTCCCCACATTTCACCCCATCCATTCCCTCCTTCCCTCACCCCACCCCACCCCACCCCACCCCACCCCATTCCATCCATTCTCCCATTCTCTCTTCTCCCCTCACCACACCCTATAATATTTTCCAGCCTTCTCCCCTCACTCCATCCATTTCCTCCTTCCCTCACCCCACCCCACCTCACCCCACCCCATCCCATCCATTCTCTCATTCCCTCTTCTCCCCTCACCACAGCCTATAATATTTCCCAGCCTTCACCCCTCACCTCACTCCATCCATTTCCTCACCCCATCCCACCCCATCCCATCCATTCTCTCTTTCCCTCTTCTCCCCTCACCACACCCTATAATATTTCCCAGCCTTCACCCCTCACCACACTCCATCCATTTTCTCACCACAACAACCCACCATACCTTCTCTTTTGTATTTCCAGGTGACCACAGTGTACCGAAGCGTATAATGTCCCCCTGACCTTTCCTTCCACCAATGACTTTCACCACAGGACATAATATAGTGTGTGTCTGTGTGTGTTTTTTTTTTTTTTTTTTTTTTTAAGCTTTCCAGGATTATTTATTATTCAGTATTCCAGGGTTGTCTTATTTTTTAGTGTTCCAGCAGGATTGTCTTTATTTTCCAGCATTCCAGGGTTGTCTTATTTTATAGTATTCCAAAGATTTTTTTATTTTTTTCTAGCAGTTCATGGATTTTTCACATTATTTTCCAGCATTCCAGGTAATTTCTATTATTCAGTATTCCAGGGATGTATTATTTTCCAGCATTCATGGGATTTTTTTTTATATAATATTCCAGTACTTGAGTGGACTTCTATACAGTTTTCCACACATAGACTAAATTTATTCAAGGTGTCGATAAATTCTCTGAACAACCTTCTACTATATTCATAAAATAAAGTCTGATCAGATAATTTATGGACGTCATGTATTATTTGTTTATATTCCAGTTATATGAAAGAAAAAATAAAAATAATGTGAAGGACTGGAAATGTCGCTTATAATAAAATTTCCTAACGATGATCACCACAAACCGAATGATACTTGTAGTCAGAAAATTGGAGATAAATGAGTCCTTCAAATAGTGCCACGAAACACCACTTAATATGGAGGGAGCGTGTTTCGTGGTATGGTCAGGAGGAATCAGAAGCCTCCCATACCCATACACGATCACAGGCAGGGTATTTAAGTATAGCCAGCCAGCCAGCCCGAAGATGATGATGATGATGATGATGTTGTTGTTGTTGTTGTTGTTGTTGACACGAACTACTTGGAATACGAGCCTAAATTCACGTTACTCGGTCAACCTATAAGTTACAAGTTACAGTGTCATGTTTGTTATGTTTTGTTGTTATTGTTGTTGTTGTATGTTTTATGTTGTATGTTCCTCTTTGTTCTCTTTCACCTTTAACCTTTAATCTTTCTCTTCCCCTCCCTCCCTCCTTCCTTCCTTCTCTTCCATCTATCCATTTATTCATTCATTTATTCATACAGTCATTCATCTGTCATTCATCTGTCTGTCTATATATCCATCTATCCATCTATCCATCTGTCTATCTATCCATCTATCCATCTATCTCTTCACTCTCCTCCTCCTCTCTTTCCCTTTTCCTCTTCCCTGTCTTTTCATTCCCTCCTCTTATTCTTTCTCCTTCATATCACTTCCTCCTTTCCTTATCTACTCTCTCCCTTTCTCTCTCGTAATCTTCGCACGTTTCTCTTCCTTCCTTCCTTCCTTTCTTCCTTTTATCACCTACTTTCACCATCTTCATCCTCTTCTTCTCTCTCATTTTATCCTTCCCATTCTCTTTCATTTGACTTCTTTATCTCCCCGTCATTTCACTCCAACTCTCCTCTCTCCTCTCCTTCCTTCTTTCCCTCCCTCCTTCCCTCCCTTCTTTTCCACCACTCTCCTTTGCTCTCTCCTTCTCCATTCTACTTCTTTTCCTCCCTCCTTCATTTCACTCCTTCCTCCCTCCCTTCTTTCACTCCTTCCTTCCTCTCTCATATCCCTTCACTCCTTCCTTCCTTTCTCCTCCTTTCCTTCACTTCCTCCTTTCACTACTTCTTTCCCTTCACTTTCCCCTACTCCTCTCTCCTTTCACTTCCTCCTCCTCTATACCCTTCTATCTCCTTGCTCATTTTCCTTCCCCTCCTCTCCTTCTCTCCTTCCCTCGTATTTCAAGTCACTCCCATTCCTTAAACAGAGCAAAAATTCAGTACCGATACACACAATCTTTATAAGCATTCAATAGACATAACCAAACTTAATAATGATTTAGTTACTGTCATTATATAGCCTATATATACATAATACCCTGAAGTAGACCCATGACTTTTATAATGGATATAGAATAGTTAGACAGAAAGGGACTCAAAGCAATGTATAGGAAATTGGTGAACATTTGCTGTGAATGAGGAAACTTGTGGCTTCTGCATGGGTGTGTGTAGCTGTGGTCTGAAGTTTCAATATGGTTCGTTGGGTTCGGTTGGAGTGCATGTGTAGGAGAGGAAGCAGGGAAAGAGAGAGAGAGAGAGAGAGAGAGAGAGAGAGAGAGAGAGAGAGAGAGAGAGAGAGAGAGAGAGAGAGAGAGAGAGAGAGAGAGAGAGAGAGAGAAACAACACAAAACAAAATCAAACAAAAAACAAAGAAAGGAAATGGTGAGAGAATTGATTGATGAAGTGAGTGTGTGTGAAGAATAATAATTAGATAAGATACCGGTACTTAAAAGCATTACACAAATAGCATAAAATAAAAGTTCACTGAGGATTGTAAATGAATAAATAAATAAAGAAGGAAAACAAAAAAACTCTACGCACACTGTATAAAAGTTCACTGAGGATTGTAAATGAATAAATAAATAAATGAATAAATAAAGAAGAAAAAAAGCTATCTACGAAATAAAATAGACCCTGTACCAACCTACCTACACCTGTCTGTCTGTCTGTCTATCTATCTATCTATCTATCTATCTATCTATCTATCTATCTACACCTACCTGTCTATCTATCTATCTATCTATCTGTCAATATATCTATCTATCTATCTACCTATACCTGCCTGTAAAATGGTCCCCAGGTATCCCATTGAGAACCCTACTGGCGACCCTCCTCGTCTTCTCTTCGCCATGTATAGTCTAGTAGCCGTAAAGTATTCCCCGCCCACCAATGGTAAGGCAGGGCTGTGTTTTGTGGACCATAAGGGGGAAGATTTGCGACGACTAGACCCCCGATTTTCAGACGTCCTGGGAGGGAGATCAAACGTGTTTTTTTTTTTTTTTTTTTTTTTTATATAGGAGGATTGGTGGGACTGGTGTGTGTGTGTGTGTGTGTGGTGGAGGGGACACGAGGCAGTAGAGGTGGTGCATGTGTGTGTGTGTGTGGTGTGTCTGGAAAGGTCTGATATACTGGTACATGCAGGGGAAGGGGCTGAGAATTACCTTAACGAGGAGGGAGAGGAGGAAGGAAGGATGGGGGAGAGGAAGAGGAGGGGAGGGGAAATGAATGGGGGGGAGTGGGAAGAACAGGAAGAAAAGGAAGAGGAGGAGGGGGATGAGGGGGTACATACCAAGGGGTGGGGGATGGGGGCTAAGGGACTATAGAGGGGCTGGGGGGGGAGAGGGTCCAAGTTGCTACTGAACTGAACTGTGTTAGGGACTGTTGTTGTTGTTGTTGGAGACGTACAGTTGCCGCCACATGAAACACACACACCGGAAAATGGGCAGACCTCACATTGAGCATAGGGTATAGGATGAGGCGTTGTGTGTGTGTGTGTGTGTGTGTGTGTGTGTGTGTATGTGTGTGTGTGTAGAGGCAACTCGTCCTATTTTACGCTTGATTAGCCCCCCCTCCCCCCTGTTTGAAGAAGTGTGTGTTTCATTTAGGGGAGATGGTGAGACGGGGGGGGGGGAGTAGTAGGGGAGGTGAGGAGGGGAGAGGCTAAGAGAGTGGGAGTAGGGGAGGACTGAGGGGGTGTGGGCCCTAAGGATACCGGTGTTGTGGGGAAGTTTGCTAAGGGAAGGGGGCTTTTGAGGATGGGGGCAGGGAGGGGGTGTTTGTAAAGGGGGGCAGGCAAATGGGGTGAGGATAGTGGCAGGGAGGAGGTGAATAGGGAGGTGCTGGCATGGGGGGGGGGGGGGGTGAAGAAGGGGGCAGGCATGGGGGGGGGGGGGTGCGGGGTAGGGGGTGTTGTGTGCGTGTTTGGTGGTACTCTCCAGGCGGTTATGTTTATTGGTGCAAGGGTGGATCGAGAGAGAGAGAGAGAGAGAGAGAGAGAGAGAGAGAGAGAGAGAGAGCAAATAGTTAAATAGTTCAGGAAAATACTAAGTGGTCTAAAGAAACAAACAGTGCAGGATAAAGTTGTGTTTTGAGTATTTGGAAATTTATCCCATTTTTTTCGTTATTCCAAAGTGTTTTATATATTGTTATTAAATATATGGTGTTATAACAAAAAAAAGTTAATTTTCTAGTTATGGAAAGAAAACAAAACTATTATCTCTTTGTTAAATTATAGAGTAATTGGGAAAGTATATAATTATCATCATCTATTATTATAAAAGTTATAAAAAAGAAGATGCCACAGAACGGAACCTTTATTTTCCTACTCAATAAAAAAAAAAAAAAAAAAAAAAAAAAAAAAACCGTGTCCTGATCCTAGACACAGTAGGTTATATGAATCTCTTACCAACTGAAGTGCTTTGGGAGGAGAGGTTGGTTGGTAGATCTTCATGTTGTGTGGTGTGGTGTTGTGTTGCGTTTTGTTGTGTTGTGTTGTGTGGTGTTGTGTTGTGTGGTGTGGTGTGGTGTTGTATTGTTTTGTGTTGTGTGGTGTTGTGTTTTGTTGTGTGTTGTGGTGTCGTGTCGTGTGGTGTCGTGTCGTGTCGTGTCGTGTCGTGTCTGATCACTACAGAATAATAAATTGACCTTCAGTATACCAGTCTGCTACTTAACATCATTGTGTGGTGGAATTAGCAGCTTCTTACGTGTGTGCAAGGAAATATTATACACTGACATTATGCTTCTATGAAATTATATTATACTACGAAGAACAACATCTATACACCCACACACACATTACACCCACACACACACAACATGACATTGTTTGTATGTATGAATGTACAGTATGTATATCCGGCTACTGCCACTATAGCCTACCCTCACCCTCTTTCCGGGAACACACACACACACACACACACACACACACACACACACACACACATACACCAACACACACACAGACCCAACACACCAACACACACACACACACAGACACCAACACACACACACACACACACACACACACACACACACACACACACACACACACACACACCAACACACACACACACACACACACTTCGAGGAAAGAGAAGGTGTATAGGATGTAAACATGATTCTGCCTCAGTTTCCGCATACTATTGGTTGGGAAAAATAATCCTGGGAAGTATTATTATGTGTTGACGGGAAAGAATGAATGAATGAACGAACGATAGAGAAAGTCAGAAAAAGCAACAACGCAGTCTCCAGTTTGAGGTGAAGGCATTTTTTTTTTTAGATTATTATTTTTTATTTACATATTCGCCTCGGTCCAATAGATAGTAAATAATATAGGAAAGAAGAGGTTGCATGCGTGTTGTTGTTGTTGTTGTTGTTGTAAAAATATGATATTATATAGAGAAGAAAATATTATAGATAACGGATAATTATCTAAGGAGAGGAAAGGTGAGCACGGTAGGTGGAAATATTTTTTATACATAGATAAGAAAGGAAACATTATTATAGATAACAGTTAATAATGGAAATGAAACGAAGATGGGTGGAAATATTATATTATATATAGATATTAAAGAAAACACAAAATGGTAAGAAACACGGACCATGGAAGAATTAAGTTGTGGGTATTTTTTCATGTTGGTGAATTGGAAAGGCTTCTGATTCCTCCTACTTAACTCTGCCAGAAAACAGAATCCCTTAATTAATGGTACTAATAGGGGATAATGTGTTTCCTGGCATAGATTGGAGGAATAAAAATAACAACATCCAAATTCACCCTCAGAAAAAAAAAAATATATATATACGAACATTTCTAAAACATTATTTGAGTTATTGATGGTGAATTGAAAGGTCTCTGATTCCTCCAAACTGTGCCACGAAACAGAAGCCCTATTAATTAAAGTACAACTGAGGGCGTCTAAGATTATTGAAGATAAATGATAGAGACGTACTTACTTACTTATAGAAAAATTATAGGGAGGATAGTGTTATTATTATTATTTTATTATTATTTTTGTTATTGTTTTTGTTAGTATTGTTATTATTGTTATTATTAATATCATGTATTGTTATTATTATCATTATTATTATTATTATTATTATTATTATTATTATTATTATTATTGTTTTGCCAGAGCCTCCATTCCCTGAGACTCTTTATGAGGGAAAAGTTTGAAGGGTTCTTGAGTGGAGTGTAAAGACTCCTCACCCACCAATAACTTTCACATTGGCCAGATTTTCTTGTGTCCACTCACTCCACCTCCTCTCCCTCTCTCCCCCTCCCCCCATACCCCTTCTTTTCTTCTCCACCTCCTGCTGCTGCTGCTTGCCCCCACCCTTCTTGTCCCCACCTTCTGCTTGCCTCCCCTCCTCTCCATCCCACCTTTTTCCCCCTTTCACCTCTTTCCCCCTCCTCCTACTCCTCCTCTCCTTCTCATTTCTCCTCCTCCTCCTCTTCCTCTTGTGTCTGCTTGTGCTTGAGCTGCTTGATGGTGGTTGTTGTGTTGGTGTTGGTAGGTGTGGAGGGGCTTAGAGAGGGGAGGGAGGGGGGAAAGGAGGATTTTTTATGGGAATGGCAAAAAAAGTAGGGGAAACGAGAGATGATTGTGATTGTGATTGTTGTTGTTGTTGTTGTTGTTGGTGGTGGTGGTGTTGTCCTCGCTGCTGTGGCGCCTAATATCCATCAATAATTAAAAAAACAAATCTTAACATAAACAGAAAAAAATACATGAGAGAGAAAACGAAAGATAACTCAGGGAAAATGTTAATGTGATTCCAGCTCAATTGGGTCGTTAATGTTTGAGTGAGTGTGTGTGTGTGTGTGAGATTATAGGAGTCAAGTGCTGGGAAGGAAATAAATGTTTAATGAAAGCGAGGCTGAAATGTTAAGAGTAATGTGTGAGTGAGTGATGTGTGAGTGTGTGTGACTGATATATAATGTTTAGAATGCTTTGACTCATATTAACCTGGATGTCTAAATGGGGAGTGTGTGTGTGTAGTGTGTGTGTGTGTGTGTGTGTGTGTGTGTGTGTGTGTGTGTGTGTGTGTGTGTGTGTGTGTGTGTGTATGTATGTAAGTATGTGTGTGTAGTTTGTGTGTGTGTATGTAAGTATGTGTGTGTAGTGTGTGTGTGTAGTGCGTGTGTGTGTGTGTGTGTGTGTGTGTGTGTGTGTAAGTTAAATTCTATATACCGTACACTGGAAGGGGATTAGAGGGGGGAGGGAGTTAGTCAATATGTGTGTGTGAAAGCTGAATGATTGCAAGGATTGACAGGAGGGGAAAGGGGTATGCGGAGAGGGGGCTTGGGAGTGGGGGTGGGGGGGCTAGTCAATAGGTGTGAAAGGAGAGAATACATTGGAGGGATTATCAGGAGTGTGGGAGTGGGGGGAGGGAAGTGGAGAATGTATATATGGATGGGGGAATTAGGGGGCATTGGAGTGAAGAGATTTTCCTACGTATTCTATGATGGCGTGTTGTTGATGTAGGGGATGAGGGTAGTGTTGTTGTTGTTGTTGTTGTTGTTGTTGTTGTGAGGGGGGTGATGGATGGGTAGTGTTGTTGTCATGATGGGGTGGTGAGGGGGGAGATGGATGTATTGAGGGGAGATGAGGGGAGGTGGTGAGGGGGGAGATGAATGGGACTTTTGGGTGAGGATAAAATGAGGGGAGGTGGTGGAAGGGGAGTGTGAGATAGATAGGGTGTGTAGTGTGAGATAGATAGGGTGTGTAGTGTGAGATAGATAGGGTGTGTAGTGAAATGTGATGGGGGAGGGAGTGAGGAAAGATGGAAGGGAATGGAAGATAGATGGTGTAGCCTATAGGTGTGACACGCCATGCACGAGCTGAAAAAAAAAATAATGATAATTATACTGTATATATAAAGGGTTACAAAAATGTGTTGTACGTTGCAGGCTGGTGATTCCCTCAAAGTATACTAGGAAACAGATTACCTCACTATATCAGTAGGGGATTTCTTTTGTGTCATAGTTTGGAGGAATCAGGAGACTTCTAATGTTAAGGAGAGACGAAATTTTTAAAGCATCTGGAAATTGGTTGGTTAAGGGGGAAGTTTTGTGTTGGTAAATCTTGAGCAACTGAATCCTCCAAACTATTCCAAGCAACAGAACACTATTATTTTACTTTTCTGGTCCTGTTTCCTAGCATACTTTGGAGGAATCAAGGCACTCCAATATACCATAAAAGAATTACCCCCCTTAATATTGGCTAGAGAAGAAAAAAACACAATGGAAGTGATTAGACAAGAGTATGTATATATGGTTAGGTTAGGTTAGGTTAGGTTAGGTTAATGAATGAATTAATGTATTGTATAGTCGGGTGTAAATGTCCTATTGTCTCAACTACCTCTCTCCTGGACCCCGAGATATTTATAGATTATAGAATGTGTGGTGTAGTGAGGATTGATGTGGATGTTTTGGTGTGAATGAACTTTAGAGGAAGGGATACTCGGAGGGTTGGAATAATTCAGATTTTTATTTTTTTAGTTGTGTTGTTGGTGTATGTGTCAGTGTGTCTCTTTTACTCTTTCTGTCTTTACATTCTTCTGTTTATTTTACATGTCTGTATATATGTGTGGATGGATTCATTAATTGTACAGTATATATTTTTTCCTGCCTCTCCCACGCCTTCCTTCTCTCTTTTTTGAGTTTGTATATTATATTTTTCTCATTTCGTCGTTCTGTCTGCATAAATACAGTATATATATAAATAATAAAATTATATAATGTTCTGTATATATCTTCAGTGTTTTATCTCTTTCCCTGTCTATATATATGATTATGAGTTTGTCAATCCTAATAGATTCTCTGTATAATATATCTCTTCAAAGTTGTTGTTTTTTTCTACTAGCTCCTGTCGATATTTTTTTTTGTAGTTTGTCAATGTTTATAGATTTTTTTTTATATTTGGTGGTGGCGTCCGTGTCCCTTTCTGATGTCCGTCTATATATCTGTCCTTTGGTCCTTCCCTTTGGTCTTTCATCTCGGGAAAAAAAACTGTAATCGACTTTCAGGGGAGTCTAGGCCATTCTCAGCCGGTTGTCGTGGGATAGTAACACACACACACACACACACACACACACACACACACACACACACACACACACACACACACACACACACACACACACATACACACTGTCACACACACACACACACACACACACACACACACGTATATATATTTACTCTGTTTCAGCTGGACTTCCCGTGACTCGTTCACATAAGGGTTGGAGTGTGGTGTGTGTGTGTGTGTGTGTGTGTTTGTGTGTGTGTGTGTGTGTGTGTGTGTGTGTACAGTCACGAGCCATAATGAGTGTCCAGGTGTGCTTTAAATTGCCTACTGGAGCATAACTTAAACAAGCTCCAGTAATTACAGTATAGTACATAATTACGTACAGTACATAATGATGGGACAGTTACAGTAATAGGTATAACACCCGTAGTTTAAAAAAAAATTGAGGGCCCTTACTGGAGCTCTATGAATCCTCCAAAATAATCCAGGCCACAGGATCCTTCAGTATTTCTAATAGGGAATCTGTTGCCTGGAGTAGTTTGGAGAATTCACAGAGCTCCAGTAAGGGCCCTCAAATATTTTAAAGCTAGGGACGTAAGTATTGTTGTAATCATCATCGGTTCACAAGTATGTCTGATAATTTCAAGACCTGGATACATATTGTGGTCCTTGTTTGTACAGTAGCCGTCAGAGAATTTGTATACATATGTGGGGGGAGGGGGGAGGGGGTCCATGGGGGGGGGGGGGGGGCAAACAACTCATGGGTCGAATTTGGAAAACTACCAATAAATACTCCCAAACTATTTCAGGGTACAGACAACTCTCTCTCTCACACACACATACACACACACACACACACACACACACATTGACAACCCACGCACACATACACACCCACACACACACTGACAACCCACGCACACACACACACACACACACTGACAACCCACGCACACATACACACCCACGCACACACACACTGACAACCCACGCACACATACACACCCACGCACGTACACATCTACACGTACGTATACACTCGTCACGCAACTTAACAATATAATTATAAAGCAAGACAAACGTTGATGAGAGATAAACACTGTGGACCTCACGATACAAGGGGTGGAGGCAAGGTGTGTGTGTGTGTGTGTGTGTGTGTTAGAGAATAAGGTATTTAATGTGTATGTGTGTGTGAGAGACGATAGAAAATAAGGTAGTTGTGTGTGTAATAAATTAAACGTGATACAAGATTTTTTTGTGTGTGATGTAAGGAAAATGAATACATCTATTATTATTATTATTATTATTATTATTATTATTATTATTAACTTAGTGATAAATATATTTTCTACCTTCGTGATATATAAGGAAAAGTTATACATATTTATATATATATATATATATATATATATATATATATATATATATATATATATATATATATATATATATATATATATATATATACAGTATATTTTTTCTGTGTATGTAAGGGTAAGGAAAATTGATACACACACACATATAATTATATTCCATTGATGTTTATTTTTCTGTGTGTGTGTATATGGTAAGGAAAAGAGATACACACACACATATATATTCCATTGATGTTTATTTTTTCTGTGTGTATGTATGAGGTAAAAAAATGTAATATGTTGCCTAATATTGATGTTGGTGGTGGTTGGTGTTGCATTAGACCTCATTGCAATCTTGGTAATACCTTTGCTCATCATCTTGTCTGTCGCTGCTTCTGTTTCTCATTATTATTATTCAGTTACAATTTCTCCGGTATTTATTTTTATTATTATTATTTTTTACTTTTGTTATTATTAGTGTTGTTATTGTTATTATTGTTATTATTAGTGTTGTTGTTATTATTATTATTGTTGTTATTATTATTATTGTTGTTGTTATTATTGTTATTGGTATTGGTATTATTGTTATTATTGTTATTATTGTTATTATTATTATTATTGTTATTATTATTATTATGTTATTGGTATTATTGTTATTATTATTATTATTGTTATTATTGTTATTATTATTATTATTGTTATTATTATTATTATAGATATTATTATTATATTTCAGTCACTTCCCTTTTTCCTTTTTCTTTTCAACTCTTTTTCCTCTTCATCTTCACTGTTTCCTTCCCTTTTATCTTAATTTTCCCTTCCACTCTCTC
>JAWZYT010004462.1:0-45000 GCA_034508575.1 Petrolisthes manimaculis
TTGAGAAAGGGGAAAAGGAAGGATGTGAGAGGGAAAAGGGAGGAAGTGAGAGAGGGGAAAGGAAGGATGGGAGTGATGTGCATGGGTGAAATAGAAGGGGTCAAAAGAATGAGAATGGGGTCAGAAAGGAGTGTGGGGAAGAGAGGAGTCCAACAGGGGTAACAACAGTGAGGGGATCGGATGGGGGTAATAAGGAAGGGGAAGGGGAAGACAGAGGGGTTGGGTTGGGGTTGAGTCTGGTTTGGGTTGGGTCTGGGTTTGGGTTGGGGTCGAGGTTTGTGTTGAGGTGGTGTGTGCTGGGGGGTGACAGGGGATAGGAGCTGGGGGTGACAGGGGATAGGGGCTTGGGTCAGACAAGGGTACATTCAAGATCAATGGGAGATTATAATATGCACGGCACAGGTCTGGAGTAATGGTGGTGGTGGTGGTGAGTAGGGAATAATGGTGATGGTGGTGAGTTGGAAGTAATGGTGGTGGTGGTGGTGGTGAGTCAGGAGTAATGATGAGTCGAGGTAATGAGTAAATAGGAGTATAGGTTTGGGCTGAGGAAAATATGACAAGGCCACACGTACAGTACACAGGATCAAAAGAACCCATTATTTGTCACTCATTAATTTTCGCACACCCATGTATACGCCACATTAACTTACTACATATTCATTAATTATATCACCATTTTATATATATATATATATATATATATATATATATATATGGTTGAAGGCAATGATAAGTTCGGCATTGTATATTTCTAAAGTAAATGTTATTTATTTATTATTGCTTTTTTATTTTCTTCCTTTAGTTTTTTTAACATTTCTTCGTAGTAAGTTTGTGTGTTGGCCATGTCTCGATTTCGGGTCCTGGAATCTTCTTCAGTGGCTTGGTAATGAGGACTTGTCATCTCAGTGGTCGAGGTGAGAATTACTCGCGTTGTGGCAGCTCTGTATTTAAGGCGTAGCCTCTGCTCCCCTACGCAGCGTGCTGTTCTCTGATTGGTCAGGTGGCCGCAAGTGAGGTTTTCTGGCACTGGGTAATTTGGTTGCTGAACTCAGGCTGTGTTGGGCAAATAAGGCGTCACGATGCCCAACACCTACGGCCTGAATTTTTACTTCCTTAAGTTGAACAATGCAAAAGAGACCAAAGCTTCTCTCGATGAACAATCACTGTTCACCAATGTCCCAGTTGACTGTACTATTGACTTTATTATCGAACGAATATACCATTATGACGACAATGCACCGCCCGACATACCAGAAAGAACCATTCACAAACTCCTAGAATGATGTATCAAAGAAGCTTTAATTAAGTGGCAGAGATGTTTTCGGTAAGGGAATGGGAAGATTTTGTTCTTGCTCGCAGTCCACATCGTCTTTTGTAAGCGGTGTTGACAGAGATCTTAGGCCCCGTGCAGGAGTGTGTGGGTGTCGTGAGGGTGTGGAGGCGGCCTCTCAGAGCCAGATACAAGAATCAGCCCCGCCGGTGTCCCTCCTGAATGACAATTAGACTGACATTGCCCTTTCTTGTCCACCACCACTACCACTACATTGCCTTCCCCCTCCCAACCCTTCCCTGTTCCCTGCCCGCTCAGCTCAACCCTTCACTTTCTTGCCCCCATCACCACCAGCCTCCTCTCAAGCTTTCCCTTTCTTGCCCTCAGCACCACCATACCACTTGCCCCTTCCACATGGCCCTATCAACCCATCCCTATACAGCCCCCTCCCATCACCACCACACTACACGACCTGACCCCCTCCAAAATCATTCATTCCTTGCCCCACACCACCACCACCACCACCACACAGCCTACCCCCTCCCAACCTTCCCCGTCTCGCCCACTAAACCACACAACCTATCTCCTCTCCCAACCCTTCCCTCCCTCCCTGCCTTATACCTCAACCCAACTCAACCCAACCCAAGCCTCCCCACGCTTCCCTTCTCCTCCACCTCTTTGTTGTACCCGCCGCTTCCTTCCGTGTGTCGAGGGTGGATGGACTGGTAAAGACGGGAGAAAAGGAGGGTGGGGAGGAAAACTGTATTGGTGGCAAGAGGGTACAAGGAAAGGAAGAGAAAAAAGCAGTAAAGGAAATAAACAGACAGTGATACGAACAGAGAGACCGAAAGAAGAAAAAGAAAACAAAACAGCGATGTGAAATAGAGACAAACGTATATAGGAGAAACCGAGGAATAAAAATGAAATGGAAATGGGGGAGTAACAAAGAGAGAAACGGACAGAGCGAGAAAAATGGATAGAGAAGGAGAAACGTGGGAAGAAAGAGTGGGACAGGTGGAAAATGGGATCTGGGAAGGATTGGAAGCAGAAGAGGCGAGATAAAATGTAGGTAGACAGGAAGAGATGAGAGTAGAGGAAAGGTGGAATATAAAACAGAGAAAAAAAAGAGAAAGAGAGAGAGAGAAAAGAGAGAGAGAGAGAGAAAAGAGAGAAGAGAGAGAAAGAGAGAAAAGAGAAAAGAGAGAAAAGAGAGAAAAGAGAGAAAAGAGAGAAAGAGAGAAGAGAGAGAGAGAGAGAGAGAAAGAGAGAGAAAGATAGAGATAGAGAGAGAGAGAGAGAGAGAGAGAGAGAGAGAGAGAGAGAGAGAGAGAGAGAGAGAGAGAGAGTTAGTCAGATTAGCCATAAAATAATGTATGACCAGTTTCATATACTTCGTAGTAGTATTCTTTGGGTTCCATAATTATAACGAGTAGAGAAATATGATCTCTTACCGACGCATCAACATCCTTCCTTCCTTCCTTCTGGACTGACAAGAAGTACGACCCCTTAATCGAGTTAGCTACTTCATCCGCCCTTCTGGTTCCGTCGTCGTGTCGTTTCCCTTCAAGTTATACGCCAGCATCCATTCCAGCCAGACATGCAATCACTTGGGCCAGACAGACTCTTACGATCTCATCTCTACTCCCTCCCTAGTCTTTCTATCGAGTCTCCTCTTATAGTGTACCTCTTTTTTATGGGTAAGGCAACAAACAGCAAGGACAAACAAAAATAACACTCTTGGCTCTTCAAAATCATTAACCAATCACTATTTTCCTCGCTTTCTTCCTTCTCTCTTCATCTGGTCAGCCCAACTCCCTCGATCCTTGATGGTTACCCTCTTAATTCCCCCTTTGCTCCCTTTCATCTCATCTCTCCCATTCGTTCTCTCCTGTCGTCCCTTCTCCCTCGCTCAGTTTGTCCTTGCATATATCTCTTCATCCTCCCTCTCTCTCTCTAACACCTTTCCCTTTCGCCGACCCTTCCACGCTCTCTCTCTCTTTCTCTCTCTCTCTCTCTCTCTCTCTCCTTTACCCAGGGACAATGGAGACCAGAGCTATGTTGAAGCCTCCTCTGGTGTCCTGCCACTGACAGTCACGGACCTTCTCCAAGTTGGCATGAAGTAGTTTAGAGTTTCTGGCAATGTTCCTCCAGCAGCGTCCAGTGGCGTAGGTACAATCAAGGTCGAAAGTTCTGCCCCCCACCCTCACCTCCTTTCACTCAATGTACAGTATATCAGTGTAAAGTTCTGCCCCCCATCCCCTCCACCTCCTTTCACTCAATGTACAATCGCAGTGTAAAGTTCTGCTCCCTCACTCCCTTCACTCAATGTACAGTCGCAGTGTAAAGATCTACTCCTTCGCCCCCTTCATTCAATGTACATTTGACAAAGTAGAAGGTGTAATTAATATATGAGTGTATATGGCCCCATCTGGCTACCACTCAAATCTTCAGCCTATCACGTTCCACCTTACATTGGCTTTGGGTTCCCAGTAACTCATTCATAAAGATACGAGGGCTTACTACGAAGGACTGTCAGGTGTTGCCATATACAGCCACATTTTTCTTGCACTTTCTACTTGCAATGTAAGGTTCTGTGTCGCCTCTCTGGCATCGGGGTAATTTTGAGACTAATGGTGTCGTTATGTATGGGCTGTGACTGTTTATTTTCTTTTGACATAAACTATTATAATGCTGTACAGTCTAGAAAAAACAACAACATCGCTTCTCATTCACAACAATATTATCCCCAAAGTTCCCCATAGAGAAGACAGAACTACAGACCGCGACTGTACATTGAGTGAAGGTAGAGTAGAATCACATACATACATACATACATACATACATACATACCAAACCGCTTATATATACAAGAATATTCAAATTTGTGTTAGTGGATGCAACCTCCCGTTAACCCAAGCTATGGAGTACAGTTTATTTGTGTTGTCTGTGTGTGTGTGTGTATGTGTTGATGTTATTTCCGTGTTGTTGTAATTATTGTTGTGGCTGTTGTTGTTGTAGTTGTTGTGCTGAACCTTTTTGTATATTTATTTGTTATTGTTATTGTAGTTGTGGTAATGGTGGTTGTATAGGTGTATTGTTGTAAAAATTTTGTTGTTATAATTAATAT
Organism: Petrolisthes manimaculis; assembly: GCA_034508575.1. Taxonomy (NCBI): domain Eukaryota; kingdom Metazoa; phylum Arthropoda; class Malacostraca; order Decapoda; family Porcellanidae; genus Petrolisthes; species Petrolisthes manimaculis. Next base: position 4,398 of record JAWZYT010004462.1, read on the forward strand.
GGTTGTTGTCGTTGTGATTGTTAATATTAGTATGGTTGTTGTCCTTGTGGTTGTTAATATTAGTATGGTTGTTGTCGTTATTAATATGGTTGTTATTGTTATTAGTATGGTTGTTGTCGTTGTGGTAATAGTTGTTATTATGAGTGTGTATACAATGAAGCAGAGTGGAGTAGTGTGCCTGGGTTCTCTGAGTATTGATCAACTCTGAACCAAAAGATGATGATGATGATGATGATGATGATGATGATGATGGTGGCCCGGGGATTAATGGCAGGGGAATTAATTGGCTCGGATTCTGTGGAAGCGGATTGCACATGTGATTTTATATATACTGTATATATATCTATCAAGTTTTATATATATTTTTTTTTTGCATTCAGAGCAGGTTTGAAGGTCGTATAGGAACAATAGTATGTATATATAATTATAGAAAGGGATCTACTAGTGACATTTAAGAGGATAATATACTTTTGGTTCACTAAAGCGACTTGATATATTTCCAAAGTACACCGGTACCAGGAAACAAACAGGACCAGATTAACAAATATAATGGTGGCCTGTTGCTTGGAATAGTTTGGAGGAATCAGTTGCTCCAGATTTACCACCACCACTGAATTTATAACTCCCTCGTGCTTAGGCCTATAGAGAAATTCCCTCGTTCCTTAGGATTCCGAAACTAGAGAGAAAAATTTCATGTAGGTGGATGAGAAAACTAAGTATTCCTCCAAAAACTATTCAATGATAAAAGAATGAATCAGTGACACGAGTGAATAGAGGAACTGTTAGAAAATAAACAAACAAACATACAAACAAACTGAACCACAAACAAAACACCTCCCCTTTGACAACAAGATCCAAGACATTTCTTACGACTCCAAACTCCAACCTTCACAGGAATACAAATGCCGTCCTCTACGATCATGAACCCTAAAAAAAAAAAAAAAAAAAAAAAAAAAAAAAAAAAAAAAAAAAAAACACACACGGACTTCCCTCCCTCGACCTTCACATGAATCAAGGGGAACTGTTGGTGTTCTACTCTGCAGTGCTTTATGGAAGACGCCGCCCACTACCTCACGCTTAACAAAGACAAATCCTCCATTTCCTCTGAATAAGTGAGCAGACGACTGTGAGGCATGCGACGAACTGGTGAGGGTCGAGGTGAAGAGGGTGTTATGGACGGTAGCCTAGTGGTGAGGTGGTTATATAGTAGTAGTAGTAGTTGTTGTTGTTGTTGTTGTTGTTGTTGGTGGTGGTGGTGGTGGTGGTGGTGATGCGAGTGGATATAAATGTGTGTGTGTGTGTGTGTGTGTGTGTGTGTAACGAATGGTTGAAGGGGTAGCAATCTTACATATAAGTATACCGTATATCTGCTGAAATTGTTGTCCTTGTTGTTGTTGTTTTATGTGTATTGTTGTTGTTGTTACATAGGCTATACTGTACTAGGGATATATTATGAAGGAGTGCTGTAGAACACGAAAAATTTGTTTGTTTGTAAAGTCACGATCAGAAGTCATTCATCAGGAGAACGAGAGTGAGTTAGTGAGCGATTAAGGCACTTTATTAACTAACGGGACGTGTGTATGTAGAATATCATTAAGCCCCACTTGCGCGATCGTTTACTTTATTTTTAATTTGTCCTACTTATTTATCTATTTTCGTTTGTACACCGTATATTATTATGCTTTGGATGAGACTGGGAATTTCACCGTGTCAATTATAATTTACTTCATTTGACAAACAACAAGTAATGTGGTTACATCCATTTTCTCATCCTAATGGTTCCCAACATTACAAATTTTCTCTATTCCAATCCACCATCCAATCTAATCCTAATGAATGTAAAGTTTTGAGCAGATGAAGGGGATGAATCAGCCACCACTCCTACATGTAAGTTGTGTGTGCCAACAGAACCTCTAAACACTGTATCCCTCATCACCATAATAATGAGACAGAAAGAAACAGGCAATTAAACTACATTCTTTTCAGGTCTAGAGAGACTGAAGCCACGTTTTCCCTTCATCTGCTCGGAACTGTACTAGAATAATGTAATACGGAGTCACCACCAGAAAGTATAACAGAGATTATTCGTTATCAAATCAATTAATAGTAAAAAAAAATAACATGAATATATATTTAACTCACACATTTGTAATCCCAAAATTTCACCTAGTTTATTATTTGAGTATTTTAGACATCTCATATCCTTTACATTGACTAACCTTGAATCATATTTTTAAAATCAGCCTGAAAGAAGAGAGCAAAGTTAGGAGAGGGAGAAGAGGATGGCAGAGGGGGTCTTGGAGAGGTTGGATAGTGTGGAAATAGAAAGTGGATACATGTGCTTATGAGTTATGTGTATGTGCGTAAGCATACAAGCTTGTGTATGTTCATGTGTTTATACGCTTGTGTGTGCATGTGTGTTCGTGTGAGCATATATACGCTTGTGTGTGTGTGTCAGTGTGTGTGTCAGTGTGTGTGTCAGTGCATGTGCGCGTGCATGTACGCGTGTGTGTCTTCATGTGAGCATATACGCTTGTGTGTGTGTGTCAGTAAGGAAGGCACAATGATAACCAGCACGCCACCCTCGTTCACCTCGACTCACACACTCACTAATTGAAAGGAAAGTGTGGTGCTTTGGCTGGTAATGTCAGTAAGGGGCGTGAGGATGCGTGTGTGGGGACCTGAAATATGTAGTGGCGATGGGGAACCTCATTCTCACACCTTCTTCACACCACTCTTTCTTATTTTTATAATCATTTTTTTTTTGCATACCATGACGTCGGAGGAGTTCCTGTTCTGTAGAGGGTCCACTCATTCCTATTCATTCATGTTATTATTATGGTGGTCTGGCTTTATATATACCGTACATATACATACATACATACTTATATAATATATATATATATATATATATATATATATATATATATATATATATATATATATATATATATATATATATATATATATATATATATATATATATATATATATATACACACATGAATACATAATTGTATATACATATACATATATATACAAACATATATATCGGTACATAGATACAAATATATACAAACATATATACATGCATACATATATATACAAACATACATACATATACATACAAACATACATATATATATATACATGTAAACTTTTCAATATTAACACATCGTTGCCAATCACCCACTTCCTCCTCTTCCTTCATTTCTTCCCCTCGTAAACCTAAATTCTCTCTATCTTCTCCCTCACTTATCTCTTCCCTTCTCTTTCCCCCCTCGTCTATACTCGTATGTCGTACACTCTCCTCCTCCCCTTGACATCTTCCACTCCACTCCACTCTCTCTCTCTCTCTCTCTCTCTCTTCGCTCTCTCTCTCTCTCTCTCTCTCCCCTCCCTCCCTTCGATCATCAATTATTTTACGCTCTCGATCCGCGCTAAATGACACACACACATACTTTACGCTGACGGAGTGAGTACCTACAGTTGAGAGCTAGGAAAAGAATAATCTACTCTCCTCACCCTCACCCTCATCCCAACTCCAACCCCAACCAACCACTCCCCATTTCCCTGCCTCCTATTCCTAAGGTAACCCCACATTCCTACTCACAACACTTGTATCTCCCAATTTCTAAGCCCAAGCAAAATTTAGTCAACTTTATGTGTATCGAAACTTTTACCTTCAACTGTTCATCACTTTCTACCTCAACCCCATCTACATTCTCCTCAAAATCCCCCAACCTTACCCACTAGTCAAGTTTATGTGTATTGAAACTTTTACCTTCAACTGTTCATCAACTTCTCCCTCAACCCCCACCTACCTTCTCAAAAAATCCCCCCCCATCTTCCCCGCCCTACCACTCAACTTTGTGTATCGAAAACTTTTACCTTCAACTGTTCATCACCCTCTCCCATAAGCCCCCACCTCCCTGGCTGAATAACTAACTGACTGACTGACTGACTGACATATATTGAGCGGGCGAGTTAGTGGGTCCTGTGCCTTCACGGGGCCTGTCATGCTTGCTAACAAATTGCACGAGCTGGTGTGTGTGTGTGTGTGTGTGTGTGTGTGTGTGTGTGTGTGTGTGTGTGTGTGTGTGTGTGTGTGTGTGTGTGTGTGTATGGTTAAGGCGGGTTGGATATTTGGGAAATGTATAAGGAGTCTGTGTGGTTGGATGGTTAGTTATTTGAATAGAGAAAGATTTTAATGAGTTAGATAATTGGTTACTTGAATAGAAAGCCTTGACGTGGTTAAATTATTGATTATCTGAATATATTTGAGACGGTGTGTGGGTAGGCTAGGTGAATGGTTATTGTTACGACAGCCAAGTCTAGTAACACCAAACTACACCTTGTAATATACGTAACAGCGAAAGGTTCTAAATCACGTCCAATTTTGTGACGAGCTGAGGTGATGGGGTGAGGGCTGGAGTGACAGAGGAAACAGGGCTACCGGGGTGAGAAGAGTGACAGGGACGGGTGTGGGGTGTGGGTCGGGGTGAAGGTTGGGCCGAGGTGACAGGGTGAAGGTTGGACCGGGGTGACAGGGGTGGGGTGAAGGTTGGACCGGGGTGACAGGGGTGGGATGAGGGTTGGGCCGGGGTGAAGGATGGGGTGACAAGGGAGGGGTGAGGGTTGGGCCGGGGTGAAGGATGGGGTGAGGCAGTGACCACGTGAATTATGGGCCAAGGTATGAATGCTTCAGTGTGTCGCGTGCCGGATAATGTCACCCTCGCTATCACCCCAACACTACCACCACTTCCACCCTCACCAGTAACACCCCTATCACATTCACCTTCACTAGTAGCACCCCTATCACATCCACCACCACCACAACACCATCACCACTATCACCAATAACACCTTTATCATCATCAAAACCACCAGCTTAACAACTACCACTTCCACCCTCACCTCAATCACCATCACCACTTCTACCCTCACCTCTATAACCACCACAACACCACCATCATAACACTACCATCACGACTAGCAGTACCTCCACTACCACTACCACCACTACAGCTTCTCTCCACCATAACAATTAGCTTCACTATCACCATCACTAACAGCTTTTCTACCACTACAACCACCAACACCACTATCACCACCAGCATAGGCTTATAAGTTTGACAGAAGAGCTCCTCAAATATAAATCACATTACTCGTACATTAAACATCAATAACTCTTAGATACTCATATACTATAGTCTGCTGAATAGTCCTACAACATCCTCTAATAATTATTAAACACCCATGAATAAAAATGATCCAAAGAATATATATATATATATTTTTTTTTTTTTGGTCTCTTGTAATATTATGGGTCGATAAGATTCATTCACATCGCTGCCTTTCGTTCACCCGGTGCAGGAGGTTTTTTTTTTTTTTTTATCGTGACTGTATATTATTATGATTGGCTGTGCGTGACTGTTGCTGTGTGGTCCAGGTCTGTCACTCTGTCTACTTATCTTTGTCTCCCTCCTTGCATGTCTCTCGGTTCATCCACCTGTCTGTTTGTCTGTCTGTGTCTATTTTCGTATATATGAGTGTGCGTGTGCGTGTGTGTTTGTGTATGAGTGATTGTGTGTGCACGCGTATATATATGTGTATATTTATAAGTGTATGTGTGTGTGTGTGTGTGTTCGTTTGTGTTCGTTTGTGTGTGCGTGTGTGTGTGTTCGTGTGTGTGTTCGTGTGTGCGTGTGATTGTGTGTGTGTGTGTGTGTGCGCGCGCGTATGTGTCTCTAAATTCCAAAACGTTTTCGTCAAATGGTCACGAAATTATTTTATATAGCCTATATATCCAAAGGAAGGAGAAAACTAAAGATGAAAACTACAAATAGAATACGAGACCCAAAATCATGTCCCATTTCGTTCGAGATGCCCAGACACATTGCGTTTGCAGGGACATAATTCGTAGTAAGGGGGTATATTGAATGACGGTAGAGTGTTCCAGAGTTGACCATCTGTACATATAAAAAAATTGAGAGGACTGGTTAACTCTGCATTGGACAGAAACGGGTGAAACTGAGTAGCTATTGTGGAAGAACACGAACAAGGAGGTAGTGGTGGATTAGTAGGTAGAGGAAGAAATAGAAGATGAGAAACGTGTGTGTGTGTGTGTCAGAGGAAGAAAAAGAAAATGAGAAATATGTGTGTGCGTATAAGTATGTCTGTGTGTGTGTGTGTGTGTGTGTGTGTGTGTGTGTGTGTGTGTGTGTGTGTGTGATTAACGATTGATATTAGGCGCCGCAACAGAGAGGTCATATAGCGCCAGGAGAAGGTGACAGACAGAGAGATCAGACAGCAAGCAGGAAGGAAATAGAAAGAAATGAGAGAAAGTTGAAAAACTGAAGGTGTGTGTGTATGTATGTGTGTGTGTGTGTGTGTGTGTGTGTGTGTGTGTGTGTGTAGGCGACTGGACAATCTTCATCACGACCATTATGACTCTCTGCTTATCGTGGTACAAACGCATGAAGAAGGAAATCTTGGTGTGTAGGACGAGAGAAACAAGGCAAGGACAAGTACAATCACTATAGCATAGCATAGTTAATGAAAACCCCTGGAGTCAAAGCCTTGTGACTGAAGCTATTCCTGCCGCTTCGACTATATATTTACAAGGGAGGCCCAGTGATGTGTACGTCGACTACGTACTCAGTCAGTCAACAAAGACAGCCAGAGTACACACACACACGCACACACACACACACACACTGAATGGAACCACAGCAACACACGCAAGCAGTGAACGGAGCCAGAGTAGGCTACACACACATACACACACTGAATGGGACTACAATAACATGCACGCAATCAGTGAACAGAGCCGGAGTATTGGCGCGTGTGCTCAGCCTGGTCAGGAGGGAAGGGAGTAGAGGGAGGCACACCACAAGGCAGGTCAGATGGGCAGGAGATGGAAGAAGGCAGGTCAGATGGGCAGGAGATGGAAGGAGGCAGGTCAGAAGGGTAGGAGATGGAAGTAGGCAGGTCAGAAGGCAAGTCAGGAGGGAAAGGTGTGATGGGGAGACAGCTCTAGAGGGGAAGGAATGGTGGGTGGAAGTACAGCCTGTAGCTAAAATTCGCGTACATCTTATGTATTTAATATTGCTAATATGACCAGATAATTGCATTCTGAACCAGATTTTATTCAAACAACATACGATAATTTACCATATGAGAACTATATCTGTCATGTTTTTATTAAGATTATACTACATCATCACTATAGCTAATATATACGAAGGTGGAAGTGAAGCGAACTTATGCTTCCGACTGTACCATAAGTCTGTAGGGAAGGAGTAGAGGGACCAGGAGGGCAGGAAGGGCTAGACAAGGACCCTACAACTACAACAACCCCAGTACAGCATATCCAATTATCCCGAACCCTGTTGTTGTGAGTAAATAATATTATGGCAGGGGCTCACACGACGCCACCAGCCAAATTGAAACTAGAGGAGACCGCTAGCAGGCCGGCCGCGCCCCCCGCACCTGTGGTTTGCTTACATAAACAAGAATAACCCGTGACGAAGGACCCCGAGGCACGACACATGCAAGCTGGAGGCAAGGGGAGGCAAGGAAGGAAGGTAAGGGGAGGCAAGGAAGGAAGGCAGGGAGGGGAGGAGGGAGAGTTTGGCTCACGGTGGCAGTGGAGGTAGGTAGGGAAGGGGGGGATATCTAGGGAGGAGGAGATACCTGGGAAAGAGGGGATTGTGTTTCAGATATTCATTCCATCGGTTCATTATCCCAAAGGTGGCAAAGAATTCTTGTCCGCAACTGTACATGAGGTTATAAATTAACATTATATGACCTACAATTTCGTATGGGAGAATGGAAATATTGTGCCGGTAACACATTAAATATTACCACAAAACTTACACTATACCAAAAATTATTCTAAAAATAGAAGTAAAAAAAAAAAAATTATATGCATTTTTAGTTTGTGGAGTTTTAGTATGATATATTTAACGTTAGAACAATAATATTTTTAGCTCACTGTTGTGAAGAGCATTGGTTACTCAATTGCTAAATACTAAAACACACACCTTCCTGTAACAAAATGCATAACACAAATTGTTTACTTGCACTAAACCTGATATTGTAATAAAGCAATGCCGAACCCAACCAAAAGCATTCTTTCCCCGATTATTTAAACTTCAGACAGTCAAAATCATAAAAATATATATTATAAGTAAATAAAATCCCATAACGAGTGTAGGGACGAGGTTTACATCACCAACCAGTCTTTCCTTCTTTGCACTTGCCGTCAGATAAGGTGTCAGGGGTTCATGTCTTCGTATCTAAGTTGGCGTGACAATGTTCATGGTTTAACCTCGCTCAGAGAAGTTTGGTCGCCTCAATTGCTTCTCTCTCTCTCTCTCTCTCTCTCTCTCTCTCTCTCTCTCTCTCTCTCTCTCTCTCTCTCTCTCTCTCTCTCTCTCTCCTCTTCCCCCCCTGTATCGTGGAAATATACCCTTTCATTCAATTTCCAGTGTGCCGGCATGCGTACTTAATTGCGGCCTCTTGCTAATGACGTGCTTAGCTGAGGGTCGTAAAGCTGAGATTTGCCACTATCACGCTCAAGTCTCTTAGCTTGGCCAGGGGTGAAGGAAGGAGGGAGGGAAGTGGGGGGGGCAGCTGGAGGGAAGGGGGGGGCAGCTGGAGGGAAGGGGGGTGGGGGCAGCTGGAGGGAAGGAGGGAAGGGGGGGAGGGGCAGCTGGACGGACATGCACGCGAGTATACTGTGTTTTGAGTCTCGTTGAACATGTGTGCCATGTGGGTGTATGTTGAATGTGGATTTTTGGTGTGTAAGGTGAATGTGTGTGGATGTAGGTGTGTAAGGTGAATGTGTGTGGATGTAGGTGTGTAAGGTGGGGGTAAGGTGAGTGTAGGTGAATGTGGATATTGGGTGTAAGTTGGGGATAAGGTGAGTGTAAGATGAGAGTAAGGGTGGAGGTGAGATGTGTGTGTGTTCAGTAAGTTGTGTTTAGGATTAAGTGAGTAGAGAGGGTTTGGGTGTGTACAACAGCGTGTGTGTAGGGGAGTTGTGTGTGTACTTTAGGGTGTGTGAGGGTGTGTGTGTGTACTTTAGATGTGTGTGAGGGTGTGTGTGTGTACTTTAGGATGTGTGTGAGTGTGAGGTTGGGATGAGTATAGTAGGATGGGCATTGGGACAGGGTATAGGATGGGCATTGCGACAGGGTGTGTAGGATGAGTATGGGTATAGGGTGTGTAGGATGAGTGTGGACTTAGAGAGCGTAAAATGAGTGTGCACATTCGGATATATAAACTGTAAGTGTCAGTGTGAGGTGTGGTGGCATTCAGGGCAGCGTGCCAGCCAACAATTATACAAGCAGGTGATATTATAATGCACTTTGCCGCACACTTCTTCGCTTAAAAGTGCAATTACTCGCACGTTCTCTCACTTACCCTCATTCGTACCCTTCCTCACACACACAGATTTCACACCCACGTAGAAGAGTAAAGTGCCGTTGGTAAATTAATCTTATTTTTCTATTTTGTTGCATGTAAGGACTAATGACAAATGGTACGCTTATTGTCCCGAGTACTGGGAAATGAAAAACAGAGTGAGAGAGTGAGAGAGTGAGAGAGTGAGAGAGTGAGTGAGTGAGTGAGTGAGTGAGTGAGTGAGTGAGTGAGTGAGTGAGTGAGTGAGTGAGTGAGTGAGTGAGTGAGTGAGTGAGTGAGTGAGTGAGTGAGTGAGTGAGTGAGTGAGTGAGTGAGTGAGTGAGTGAGTGAGTGAGTGAGTGAGTGGTCCAAAATCATGCTGCCCTAATTCACACGAGATAAAAGATCACAAGTCCTAAGTTAGCAAGAAGGAAAGATGGATGGCAATATAGCATAATTAATTTTCCACGAGCTCACTGAAACTTCTTATCTTTAACTGGTTGGCTACAGTAATAAAAAATCTTACTATGATACGTTATAGAAACTAGTTATTCTCCCAAGTCTTAAATAAATTGTATCTATTTATATATTTTCCATCTACTTATTACGTAAGTTTTTAATGCATATAGTTTATGAGGAAGGTATTAAGGCATTTAGTAATTTTATCTATTAATTATCCACTGTTCTTATGGTCCAAGCTGGCTATGTTACTCAGGACAAAACCGTACGAGTTTAAATTGAAATATTGGGGAGAATTTCTAGTATGTAATTTGGAGAGCTATACCAATTCCTTCGCTTGATGCCTTGAAACAAACGACCCTAATGTTAATACGAGGAGATCTGTTTCGTGGTACAGTGTGGAGGTTTCTGTAGCCCTTCCCAATCTACGTGAAGAGATTTACGTAAAGAGATATCTCCTTAACCTTTCTTCGACATCCATAAATAAAAGATGCAAAGGGATGGCTGAAGACTCTGCCACGCTTAAGGTTAACTGCTCTCAACACTCCATTAATTATTATTGTGAAGGACGGAAGTCTACACACACACACACACACACACACAGAAAGACAGTAGAGAAACTGACGGATATGGGGCTACTCAGAAGAAAAATATTGTCTCATTCAAGCCAACAATATTATTCCCAATTCACCATCATACTACATCATACTAATAGACCTATGTAATTTTTATATACGTGCGAGAAGACTGCATGCGTTACAAAAAGTTAAAATGGACTACAAAAGAATTCACATAGGCCTAGTCATTCAAAGTCGCCTACTTCTCAATTTTTCTTCTTGTTAAAATTACGCCTCCACTGAAGTTCACTTTTATCTTGTGATTTTTACTTCCCTTCTCAGAGTCAAGCTACATTATTTACTCTCCAAGAAGGATCACTCTCTTAAAAACTGTAACTTTTCATTCCTAAATTTCGGGCCAATGGATATTCCTTACTAGATCTTTTTCCATTCTTTTCAGCAAAATTATTAGCATCCATCTTCTGACAGTGACTGGGGACAGGACTTTTGATAATGACTAACTCTATAGGCTACATCCGGAATCGGTGACGTCCTTGAGGGGGAGGAGAAAGGGAAGGGAAGGGGAGGGGGAGATGCAGAGTTGAAATTTCAGTATCGAAGGGAAGGGGAGGGGGAGATGCCGAGTTGGAATTTCAGTATCGAGCGTTTCCTTTTGCGTGCATGTGTCCTGCGTGATTTCAATTTACTGCTAATGATGAAGGAAGGTGCTTGGCCTTGTACTGTACTACGGTACCACTCGACCTCCTTCAAACTTAAGGTGTCTAGGCATCTCTCACAAAACTGAGCATGTTATTGGACCTCTTTCAATCTGTACACAATTATTCATAGTCGTGGACATTCAGCGGGTTTCTTGCCATTACTCCTCACCTTCTTCAATACACACACACACATACACACACACACACACACACACACACACAGCAGAAAACTATGGGTTCCCTCCTCACGCGAACCATTTATTTCTGACACCTTTGACGATTAATAGTCGACAATAATCGGCATAACACGAGTTTACAGTGTTCGTTTCGGATTATCATGGAGATCCACATGAGCGATTGTTAATTGTGTGTGTGTGTTTGTGTTTGTGTGTGTGTGTGTGTGTGTGTGTGTGTGTGTGTGTGTTACTTTATCAACGATTCTTTGTTGCTCTTTCTTACGGTCTGACCTTTCATTCCTGGTGATGTTCTTTCGAGTAATTAGTTATTTTACCTTTTGTTTCTTCTCTGCATTCTTGTGGGTATATTAACTCGACCGTGGGTATATCAGACATTCATTCAAGCTACCGTACCAAAAACTAAATCGTTCCTTTATTTCTGTACTTTCTTCTGTCCTGACGGTTCTTCACGCTATAAGTTTTTTCTCTCGAGTCTAATTTTTTTTTTACTGACGTTGCGCCGACCTTTCCGTGGCAGCGACGTCCTTCCAAGTTAATGGTTGGTGTGGCGACTGAACGGAGCCACGCAACGCTGGCATTTCACACGATGTCCTTTGCTAGCGTCTGGTAGCGGTAGTATTTATTTAGGATTTTCGACTTTAGGGAGTGACTGAAATGGGAAAGATAGAAGACAGTGCTAGGCCAGAGAGATCTTACACCACACGAAAGAGAAGAAAGTAAGTAGAGAATGAATGAACGAATGAAAAGGGGATAATAAAAGACAGAGTTAAGAGAGAAAGATCATAATATTATACTACAAAAATGAAGAAGACAGTGAGTAGAACTAACAAACACGAAGGAAAAAAGAATTAATAGAAAAGACAGAGGAACAGAGGAAGGAAAGGGATTGACTCGGGTTCGGAAGGAAAGACTCAAGATATTCAAGAGAAAGACTGAAGAAGAGGAAATTAACAGTAATATAGATAAATGTTTTTCCAATACAGAGTGGGTCATAGACTGGGGGAAGATACTACATACACTTTCTAATACACACACACGCAAATGCAAGATATTTCTATTGTATCACATGTACCCCACTTCATTCTCCTTACACACGTCCCATCCAATCCGTGTTGAGCCAGGGAGGGTAGGATATAATGTTTATGGTTGGTATTCTCCCCCAGCGGATAGGTCCTGTCCTGCAGTGGAATATTATGGACTAGATATTTTTCTTATTATTATTATTATTATTTTATCCTGAAACAGACTGCCTAAAGTAAAGGATATTCCCTAAGGCGGCATATCAACCCATCACAAGTACTTCCCCATCGGTGGTTCTTCAGCCATTCACGTGTCACCAGAAATAAGCCTCTTGACAACTCCAAGGGGACATTTCCCGAGCAAAATATAGCATCTCCTTCCTGTGCTGTGACAACCTGGCGGCGTGACAGGTGGAGACAAGGTAATGGCCGGTAACTTGTCCCAGGGGCTGACTAACACAAAGGAGTCCACCAGTGACACAGAGAACGGAAGGGAATGTGTTGTGAAGATAAAGAGAAGCGTCATAGATAGAAGGCCTTAAACGTGTCAACATAACCTGATGGATTAATGGTGATGCTTATGTCTATCAGGTCTTACTAATATAATATAGTAACATACGAAACAACAGGACCGCCTTGTTAATTAAATAGTAAGTGTATTGGTGTGTGTTCATATTTTAAAGTTATGCTATATAATGTCTGTGTTTGTATTACAGGTATAACTTTCAAGGGCAAGTAAATAATATTAACGAAATTTTATATGAAAAAAAAAAGGCTAGTAGGCTTGTTTATCTTTAAAATTGGAATAAACACCACTATAACACCAACACAACACTAACACCACTATAACTCTAACACCACCATAGCACTAACACCAACAACATTATAACAACACTATCACCACCAACACCAGTCACCACAACACCACTATCAATCTATCAATCAATCAATCAATCCCATTACATATACACCACAACACCACTATTTTAATTAATGGAGAAAGAACCTCTTGGTATTGGTGGTGATGAACTACAGAGATAATGATTCCTCCAAACTATACCACGAAACAAACAACCCTATAATGTCACTAAATGGGGATTATTATTATTATGTTTCGTGGCATGAGTTGGAGGATTCAGTGGCTATAATATTATCCCCTATATTTAAAAGCCCCTCGAGTAAATAAATCTGGAGCAACTGATACCTCCAAACTATTCCAAGCAACGGACCACCATTATTTATACTCATCTGGTCCTGTTTCCTGGCATACTTTGGAGGAATAAAAAAAAATACACTTTTATGTACCCAAATATGTACCCAATAATGGCCTCACCCGTCATTAATAACCTGACATTTTTCACCTCCACAGAGTGTGTATATATTTAGACGGATAAATCCATGATACAGTTGACTACAAAAGTTACGATACATAATTAAATGATCTTGATGAATGTGTGACACCTTAGTATCTTTTATGTATGTATGAATAGTGGACGTGGTTTGTATATAAAGTAGTGATTTTGGAAGAATCGATTGTGCTCCACCATTAATTAAGTCCTTCAAAGGGGATTGTATACTTTTGATATGTTAGAGCGTCTTTCTCTTCATCCAAGGTAGATTAGCAAAGATAATGGTGGATTGATTGATTGATTGACACTGGGCGCCGTAACAGCAAGGTCAAATAGCGCCTGTGGAAGAAGGTAACTGACAGGTCTAGGACAGTAAGAACTTGTCAAACACAAACCATCACAGACACAAGAACTCCTCGCCTGGTAACGCCCTATAAAAGTAAAGAAAGAATGACAAGCCTATTAAATTTAAAGTAAAGAAAGAATGACAAACCTATTAAATTTAAAGTAAAGAAAGAATGACAAGCCTATTGAATTTACTCTTGTTCATCCTTAGTGTAGGTTATTTGGACAGAATTGTGTTATTATAATTATTTGGATTTACTCTCTTTCCTTTTCTATTCCCGTCATAAATCTTTGGTATCATAACATTTATTCATGGATGTTAATACTGATGTACAAAATAAGAATGCTCACTATGTATATATACAATGTTTACAGTAAGAGAAAGTGTCAACCATGGTGTCAACACGTATCAAACAAACTTGAAATAACAGTGTATTCAGACAGGGGCCACATGAGCAAGTAAACTGAGATGCTTCTGAATAGTTTATCGTTGTGTTTATATCACCAAATAAAGGGATAAATTCTGAATAGTTAGTCAACGAGTTAATTAACAGTCCTGTGTTTGCAATGGGTAGAAATTTTGCCTTTCTAACGCGATAACTACCAATTCAGAAGAGTTAATTGCTGTTAACTAATACCGCTGAGAATAACAGTGAAACTTTCATCTATAATTTAAAAAGTACCAATTCTGAAAGGCTAATCGCTCAGTTAATTATTAGTGGTGAGTTTGTAACAGTGAAGTTTTGCCTTTCTAACGTGACAAGTTATACCGTGACCGACCTCAGCTCCCGGGACAAGTGGTGAAGTGACCGACCCGACGCCAAGCATTGATTATAAATCCTTCATGCTTGGTGTAATTTGCAGGCGCCGCGGCCCTGTCATTAGCGGGTCTGTAATGGAATGTACGCTTTTATGGTCGTGATTAATGGACGCCCAGGACTAGTAATTGAATTTCGGCGACGTGGCGGGACACAGAGAATTTGGAGAAGGTACGGGTCGACTCCCAACACCAACACCACCACCACCATCACCTCCTTCATTATTACTACAGAGTGTGTGTGTGTGTGTGTGTGTGCGTGTGTGTGTGTGTGTGTGTGTGTGTGTGTTTGTGTGTGTATGTATGTGTGTGTGTGTGTGTGTGTGTGTGTGTGTGTGTGAAGGAGGGGGGTGGGGTGGAGGGTCAGAAGGGGGCGGGTGAGCCTCCCTCTTTCACCAGCACACATCACCACCACAAATGACTCGTTGCTTTATATCCATACATGTATTGAGGATGGTAAGGAAAATATCAGCAAGGTAAGTCTACTGCTAAACGTTCTCATCTGGGAAATTAAAAAAAATATTGAGAAGTTCAATATCATTCCAGTTTGTTCCGTTTGAGAAGCCAAGACTCGTTGCGTTTTGAAGAACAATAAGTCGTAGTAGGATAAGAGGAGAAGACTGACGGCGATAGAGTGGTTCAGAGTTGACCAGTTATGAACATGAATGACAAAGTACAGCTACAGGTTAACTCATACAAGTATTAGTTTCTCATGAGAAGTTATTTTTTATCACATATTTTAAACACTGGATGGCTGATGGAACTAACATCTGTTGTACAGTACGGTATTGCTAATTATAAAAACACATAAGAATAATTTGGTAAGTCATCGCTTGAAAGATATTAATGGCATGATACATTCACGAAGAAAATATTATGAAAAGTGAAAGTACCCTACAATGTTGGTGAACCGAGAGCAAATTAAAGTTCCTTCAAATTATTCCAGGTTTCTGTTAATCTGGTCCCGATTCCTGGCATGCTTTGGTGGTATTAAGTTGCTCTAGTATATTACAAATGCATATATTAAAACCTAAAGATATGATACTTAAAAACAATAGCAAAGTCAAATTCTTCTATCAAAATGACAGTAAGCTAAGCCTTCATTCACATTTGGCAGATCCTTGATACTTGCACATTTTAAAGCAAACTTATAATAACATGCTAATGAAAGTAGTACACACACACACACACACACACACACACAAAGTTACGTACCCACTGTGGAAGAATGAGAAATATAATGACGCAAAAAAAAATAGAAGCCCTTTGCTTCATACATACCCATGAGCACGCACACCCACACACACACACCCTTCCTTTTTCCTCTATCTGTTCATCCCTCCCTTCCTCCTTCCCTCTCTCCATTCCTCCCTCCCCCACCTTCCCTCTCTCCATTCCTCCCTCCTTTACCCTCCTTCCCTCTCTCCATTCCTCCCTCCTTCCCTCTCTCCATTCCTCCCTCCCTCCCTCTCTCCATTCCTCCCTCCTTCCCCCTCCTTCCCTCTCTCCATTCCTCCCTCCCTTCCTCCCAGCCAGCAATCACTCCTGCCACGGACATTTATTCACTGCGGTTATTTAGTCAGTGAAAATGCTAACAATTGTGACTGGACAAACATGATCGCTGCCGTGAGTTGTGGCCGCCTTCCTCACTCCCTCCCTCCCTCCCTCTCTTACTCCCTCCACCCCTCCTTCCTCCCTCCTCTTCCCTCCACCCCTCCTTCCTCCCTCCCTCTCTTACTCCCTCCACCCTCCTTCCTTCCTCCCTCCCTCTCTTACTCCCTCCTCTTCCCTCCACCCCTCCTTACTCCCTCCCCCTCCTTCCACCCCTCCTTCCCTCCCTCTCTTACTCCCTCCTCTTCCCTCCACCCCTCCTTCCACCTGTACTCCCATCTCTTACTCCCTCCACCCCTCCTTCCACCTGTACTCCCCTCTCTTACTCCCTCCTCTTCCCTCCCTCCCTCTCTTACTCCCTCCTTCCTTCCACCCCTTCCTTCCCTCTCTTCCCCCAGTATACAGGGTATATATATTGCCTGTAGTGGTGTGGGCAATGCTTTATGGGTTTGGGCGCCCCTTCGTCCCTAGTCACTTTCTTTCAGTATTTTAACTATCGTTTTCTTTCTATTTCCTTCCTGCTTGTTGTCTCACCTCTCTATCTCATTCTGGCGCTATATGACCCCTCCTGTCTCTCTTCCTTCCACCAGTCTTTTTCTCTTCCTTCCATCCCTCACAACTTTTCCTCTCTTCCCTCCATCCCTCACCACTCTTCCTCTATTCGTACCTCTCCCCTCTCCCCCTGCTTTCCTTTCCTCTCTATCTCTCTCATCCTCTACTTTCCTCTCTTTGTAGTTGTTCTTTCTCCCTCTCGCCCGCTCTCTTTGTCCCTCCCCATTCCTCTGTTTCGCTCTCTCTCTCTCTTTGGTCCCTCCCTTCCTCTCTTTGTCTCTCGTTTCCCTCTCTTTGTCCATTTCCTTTGCTCTCTTTGTATCCCTCTCCTTTCCTCTTTCCTCATCCTGTCCCTTTGTCCTTCCCCACTCCTGTCCTATTTTTTTTTACACTCCGTTCCCTTATTTATAATATTATAGTAAACACACACAACAAAAAATGGCAAAAAATTAAAACACGATAATAACAGAGGAAAAAGGGAAAAAAAATATTAAGAGCCTGACTGACTGACCATCAACTCCTAAAAATATTAAATTCACCTTAGCCGTTATAAAGATTTGTATGGATTAAAAACACCAACTACCTGCGATGAAACACTAATATAAAAACAACATTAGGTAACCTATAGGACCTATCGGAGTAAATAATGAAAATAATATAAATAAGACGAATGCTACACAATAATGGTAAAACACAGATAAAAATGACACTGCTATAAAAACAAACCAAATTTTATGCAGGACCAATAACGTCATAAAATAAATACATAAAACTGCTATGAAATTGCTCAATAAACACGACAACGGCAATAAAGTGATGGAATAATTTATAAACCAAATGCTACAATGAAAATACCGAATACAACTATGTACTATACTACAACAAATAATTTCAGATATTACATTTACATAACATAATAACTTATCAAAATAATGGCGTAAATAATATGATAAATAAACAAGGCGGTAAAGGATAACGTAATGAAAATGACGGCACCTTAAAAAAAAAAAAAAAAAAAAAAAAAAAAAATGAATCCTAATAGACTACTCCAAGACTAAATAAAGTTGCGTCCGTCACCACCTCAGGTCACTGTAATCCTGTTGGGGGAAATATTTTCTTACCGGTACTTTCACAAAACAAACATGGTTCTCGGTGAAACTCTAGAGAGGCTTATGTTCTACAGATATACATGGATGAAAATTAGTATATACCGGCACACACACTCAAAGGCCAAGTGATTTCAGTGACCTCTAGTGGCGGTTTGTTACTTAGTGTTCTTATGGTGGTTACTTTAGCAGGGCTGAGTTCTGTCCATTAATATTGGTAACACATTTCACCAAACCAACCGGACGCTGTGCTCGTTATTAGTGGAGACAACTGTACATGGTGACAGCAGACGTATAATTTTAGCTTGAGAATGTGCGGGATTTAAGCCACAACTGTGGACAAGAGCTGCACAGAAAGGAAAACAACACGCCAACCAACCTCTACCACCAGGGACATAAACGAGACAGCGGCCATCATCATAAAACTGAGAACAGGTATACGAGTCAATTGAACCCTCAGCCGCCACCAACACCACCACCACCACCACGACAAGCAACCATGAAGGGCCGGTCAGCCAGACCAGCCAGCCGGTCAGACACACGAGTATATAGGAGTGGTGTGTGTGTGTTTATGTTATACACCAAATATTCAGATGCGTGAAAGTAAACCACACTGGTAGACGAAACGTTTGGAATAAAAATATTTCGTCTACTAGTGAATTTTACTTTCATTCATGATCACGTTAGTGTGATTTTCCACCCATTCAAATGCGTCTAAGCCAAAATCCCTGCATGGCATACCGATACAGCAAACCACTGAACGACATACACACACACACCATCACTCTACCACCACCTCCAGCCAGCCAGCCAGCCACCACTGTGATCATCTGCACATCCATGCATATCCACACATAATAAAATCCCCGAAATAGTCTCTGTATGTGGGGAGGGGAGGAGGGGTTTGGGAGGGTCGTGAGGCCATGGAGGCACCCCAACCCTCGCTCTCCTCTGCTCTGATATTGAAGTCGTTAGTCAATGTGGAGTTTAGGGTGGAGATCGAGGGTGAAGGCTGTGGTGGTGATGATGATGATGATGATGGTAGTATTGGTGGTGGTGATGGTTGGGTGGAGTGTGGAGATGGAGAATGAGTGAAAAATGGATAAAAAAAAAAAAGGCAGAAAGTGGAAGACTGTACTATAAAGGTTGGAAAGACCTTATACGGGACCTCTAAAGTGTAGGAGGAGGTGGTGGTGATAACGTTTAAAGAGAGAGATGTTGATGGTATATTGGAGACTACTGATTCCTCCTAACTATACCAGAAAACAGACGCCTTCAGTGGTATACTAATAGGGAATCTATTTTGTGGCATTGTATGGAGGAATCGGTGACCTTCCAATTCACCATAATAAAAATATCTCCCCTAGAAAAATAATAGTTAGGGATAGAACACCTGGAATAATTGAAGGAGGGTGACATGTGTGTACAGATGAGGGAGTTGTGGTGAAAAGTTAATTGTGGTGTGGTGATGAGGTGGAGGAGATGAGGTGAAGATGAGTTGGGTGAGATGAGGTGGTGAGGTGGAGATGAAGTGGTGATGAGGTGGAGGAGATGAAGTGGTGATGAGGTGGAGGAGATGAAGTGGAAAACGTGTATGACAGACGTACGGTAATAATGTTAATGAATAAAAACACCACATGCACTACAGCATATACGGTTGAGTATAGTGTAATGTGTTCATATTGGAAAAGTTTTGTGTTGTTTTTGTTTTCGTCAGGTTGTTTTCGTGGCACCTTGTTTTTACACTACTCCCGGCTTGTTGTGTGTCTGTGTGTGTGTGTGTGTGTGTGTGTGTGTGTGTGTGAAAAAGTCAATCTGCTGTAGGTATATCCATTCCTTCCCCGTGCTCCGTGGCAGATATACTCCGGTGAATATATCCATTGTCGTTTGCGCTGTTAGTCGGGGTGCAGCCAGAGTATGGTTGCATAAATTCCCATCGGACCCTTTATGCAACAACTGCCTGGATACAATGGAAAAGAAATGGCTATATGTGTGTATGTACAGTAGGCACCATAAGTTCGCTTCATTTCCACTTCCGAATGATGAGTAATATTGATAGTGTAACACAATTTGAATGCAGAGATGACATATATACTTCAGAGATGATAATATTACACATGTTAGGATAGAAATAGATAGAATACAACTATCAGGACACATTAATATTATCAAGTACTGTACATGAGATGGACGTGAATCTATGCTGTCGTCTGCACAGTATTTTCTCGAGGGTTTGCTTCATAACCCTTATCAACATTGCGTGCAACTTGCAGCATGTTGTGTTTTTATATGATCTATCCGGATTTTTTTTTTTTTTTTAACTCAGTAAGGCGCAAGATTTGGATATTCTGTGTTATCTACGGTAACAATAATATAGTCGCGGTCTCTAGTTTTCTCTCGTATTCTGGTGAACTTTGAGAATAATGTTCTTGTGAATGAAACGGGTATTTTAATAAAAAGTAAATATCCACACGAAACGTTTAGCGCAATCCTACTTACATCCTCATAAACAAAGATACCGAACCAATAAGAAACTTTAGGCGGAACTAACAAAGTTATTATTTAAAAAAAAAAAAAACAAGATCAGTTTGTAAAATATCACATCCTGAAAGTCTACAAATACAACACGAACCACACAATAACCGGCCTGACCACTCATTGAGACTGGATCCCCGGCCACTGATAGTTAACTAACAAGGTGGCTCTCAGTTGCCATCCTCAGGGGGAGACTCTCTTGACGGTGAATAGACTAACAGGAGGACGACCAATTCCTCCAAACTATGCCAGGGAACAGATGCCCTCGATGCTACTATTAAGAGATCTATATCTGTTTTGTGGCAAAGTTTGGAAGAATGAGTAGCCCTCCCAATAGGCTATACCAACATGTGAAGAGTCTCCCCCTCTAGCCTACAGGAGCCTATAGTCAGGTAGGTATAAGCCGGGGTGTTACCATGGTGACGACGCAGCCAAGACGAAGTAATGGGCAATTTGATCTGCAGGTTCGTCCCCTTGTCTAGTCTAGTATCTGGATCTTGGTTTAGTCGAGCTGAGATTCTCCCCGTCTTATTGATTGAGGTCTGTAATGAGGCTGTATTGGGTTGCTTTCTGTCTGTGTCTCATTCTCTCATAGTCGTCATGGCTACCCGTGTGTCCTGTCTGTGTGTGTGTGTGTGTCGTTTTGTTCATGGTTGTGTGTGGTGATTTGTCTGTATGTCTACCTGTGTGTATGGGTACCTATCTGTATGTCAGGATTGTCATGACTGCCTATTGTGTTGCGTTGTATTGTCTGTCTGTCTGTGTCAGTTTGTCTGTATATTTTGTTCCCTGTATCGCGTAATCTATGAGGATATGTACACAATTTCCTCTCTATACATAAGGGAGAAATAATTGCTACTTTATGTCATATGGTGGTGACGGGTAGGCCGAAAGTTTTCAGCATAAACAAATACCCATGAGCGATAACCAACCCATTCTTAATATTCTGATTGTCTGCCTATTTCAGTGTCGTATTATGGTGATGGTGGTGGTGGTGATGATGAGGGATGTATAGCGTTAAACATAAACAAATCACCATACGGGATAATCAATCACCTTCTTATACCATTTAAGGATTCTACTGACACCTATATACTGTTTACGTGCAGCAGCTGAGGCGATGTAGGCTATTCCCTTCATCAGATTAGGAACTGTATATATTATTATCTTCCAATCAACCATCAACACCCCATCTGCGACAACCACTCAGTGACCATATACAGCATCGTTTTCTTTCTCTGGTCTCGTAAATGAGGCCCACAACTCGTTTTACACTCGTTGTAAATTGACGAAGGCTCGGTAAAAAAAAAGGCGACTATCAGTTCCGTCGCACCTTTTTTATATTTATCGCCTTTCTTATTGGTCTGAGACGCGGCGCCTCTGCCTAGCCATCACGTACAAGGTAATGGAGGGGACGATAATGGATAGGATAGGATGGTAGGGAGGGAGGGAGGGAGGTAGGGAGGGAGGTAGGGGGATAGGGAGGTAGGGAGGGAAGGATGGAGGAGGTACTGTACATTATCCTATGTAGAGAGAGAGAGAGAGAGAGAGAGAGAGAGAGAGAGAGAGAGAGAGAGAGAGAGAGAGAGATGCTAGTGGGTACAGGAGGTGAGGTAGCTGCTAATAAACATACAATTAAGGTAGAGGGATGCATCCATCAAGACCAACCCAGAACACCCACCAAGCTACCTGTACTCACTCACTCACTCACTCACTGCATAGCATAGTGTGTGTGTGTGTGTGTGTGTGTGTGTGTGTGTGTGTGTGTGTGTGTGTGTGTGTGTGAACATGCACGTACACAAAGGCACGTACACACACAGGCATGCACACAGCTACGTACACACACATTACACCATGACCTGACCACCCACAACCCTGACCTAGCCCACCCACTAGACGGAACCACAACAACTGCTACACGTCATCTCACTCCAAATATATTACGATGGGCTTTAAGTCTGTAATCATCCCCTCTCACACCTCAACTGTAATCAACCTTCACAGAATGAAATATTATAATGTTATTCACCTGATTTATAATATTCATATATAAATATTCACAACTCGGCATTCACGACTCATAAACACAACTCAATATTGGCAACACAATATTCACAACTGAGTATTCACAATTGTAATAAATTTTCATAAAAAAAAAAAAAATTTAACAACATGCTGACGTAATTAATAATACAGTACATATCATACATAAAGTTCACACATTTTGAGAGATTCAAACTCCTTTATTCTTGACAACATTATTGCTTCGTGGAAGGAGTAATGTTAAATTGAATACGAGTCAAATATTTTGGGATCCAGACTTGAACATGACGGGACACAGACAAAGCTAAGGTGTAACAAGACACTTGGAGGCGACTGTACAGCACAGGTAAGGAGGACCGTAGTATGCAAGGCAACTTATGGCCTAGACAATGACTACCTTCCACTCCATGGTGTGTTCCATACAAGTGGTGGTGCTGCACTGGTCGATACGATAGTTACGGTCAACCTCGGGTCAGAAATCTCGTTGCATGCGTCGGCCAGTGCTACGGTTATCATTATTGTGGACCACTTGTGATAACAGGAAGGGCGTTATGGTGGCTGGAATGTGAGGGTGCGTGTTTAAGGGAATAGCTATGATAGGAAAGTGTTGGTTAATCTGGAGCAACTGATTCCTCCAAACTATACCAAATAACAAGTCACCATTATTTTTGTTAATCTGGTTACGTTACCTGGCATATTTTGGAGGACACAATTCGCTGGTAAGTACTTAAAGTATACTACCTACTTAAGGGACTTTTCATGTCGTTGGCAAATTCGAAGCTTCAAAATCTAATCAAATCTGTTATTGTTGCCGGTGTAGAATCATAAAAAAAAGTGAGAAATGGAAGGAAAACAATGATGAAGGGAAAACTGAGAAACATGATAAAGAAAAAGATGAAAGAGAGAGAGAGCGAGAGAGAGCAGCGAACTACTTGAAAAAGACAGCCACAACCTACAACACAGTCACGGTCTAATGTTTTGTGTCCTCTCTGGTATGATTAATGAACACTGAGAAATATACTGTCGTGAATAAGACAT
This sequence comes from Petrolisthes manimaculis, assembly GCA_034508575.1. Classification (NCBI taxonomy): domain Eukaryota; kingdom Metazoa; phylum Arthropoda; class Malacostraca; order Decapoda; family Porcellanidae; genus Petrolisthes; species Petrolisthes manimaculis. The sequence goes on from JAWZYT010004462.1 coordinate 28,156, forward strand.
GATGCATCTCCTGTTTCAATAAAGCGGCCAGAAAATACAATCACGTCTCATTCACGACAACACTACCGGTATTCTCAAAGTTCACCATCATCATACCAGAGAGGCGACAGATCTATAGACCGCGACTGTCGAACCGGGCCACCTCACAACAAAAACACTGATGGATACTGCCATTTAAGAAGCTATATACCTCGACTCTCAGCCTTGTTTTTGGTTACGTCGGCTGGTCGTAAGGTAGGTATGTCGATGATGCTGGTAAAAAAAAAAAAAAAGGAAAATATCTGACGGCAATAACACTAACTTACGTCAAGCTTCCTCCCCTTCTTGTTCCAACCTTCCTCTATCCTCACTAGCCCTCACCTCCCTGCAACAACCATTAGTTTAATTCTTCAACCCTTAATCATTGTCCTTATTTTTAACTGTCCCTCTTTTCTTTTTATTTCCTTCCTGCTTGCTGTCACACCTCTCTATCACCTTTTTCTGACGCTATAGGACCTCAATGTTGCGGCGCCTAATATCCATCAATCAAATAAAAAATCCTACAGTGTTTTCCAGGCCTAGAGCGGTCTAATTTCATCCTCAATTCAAGTCTACTACCTTACCCCATCCTAGCTGTGTTCAGTAGGTGTGGCCAGCGTTGCCCCATCACCTGCTATGCTATATGTGGAGGCCATTAATTGTCTCAGTGGGTGTGGTGAGACTGTAGTCATAGTGCCGGAGGGGTAGGTCGGGTGCCACCATTACAGAGAGAGTGACATTGCACCTTCACTACACACTACCTCCTCCTTATTGTCTTACACTGATTACAAGTCTGAAGTAATCACGCCCGTCTGCCTGCCTGCCTGCCTGCCTGCCTGCCTCTCTACCTGCCTATCTACTAATCTGCCTGCCTGCCTCTCTAACAATCTGCCTGCCTGCCTCTCTACCTGTCTATCTACTAATCTGCCTGCCTGTCTCTCTACGTACCTGTCTGTCTGTCTCTCTACCTGACTCATAATCTCACAATCTTCCGATCTCTCCGTCTAGGCTCTCTAACTTTCTATATACGGTGGATATATATGTATATCTTTTCAACTTCGTTATGCAGTGTCTTCTTTTTACCAACCATCGAACTACCGTATCATTTTCATGGGAGTCGACCGTACATGAGAGCATTGGGCAAAAGGAAATAACTTAGAAATAAATACCGGTACTGCGGCCACTAGAATCAATATGCAAGATACACCGTGCGATATAAAAAACTGTTCCGTTATAGGCTACCTCTCCAACACTAATGTACAGTCGCGGTGTAAAAGTTTTGTTCTCTTTGATATGATGGAGAACGTGGGGAATAATGTTGTCGTGAATTAGAAGTGAGTGTTTCTTCTGATCATTACTGCCATTGTTTACCGACAGAAAGAAGAAACAATATTTTCTCATTCACGACAATATTATTCTCCGTCAAGTTCACCATCATAGCAGAGAAGCGACACAAATTTAGACCGCAACTGTAGGACTCAAGTTTTACATTATATAAAAATACTTTCCCGTCATACCTTTAGATCAAAATAAAAACTCAAGGAATATTATATAATGGTAGCCAAGCCATTTACATTCCATAAGAGTAATATATATACCGGCATTATATATATATACATATATATATAAACTGTATATATGAAAAATTCTATATATTATAATGGAAGCGTTGGTGGCAGCTGGAGTTCCTCTCGACCCAATTTTGTCACAAAAATCTATAGGGATTTTACCGAGGGAGATTACCTGCCCATATATGCAGTATTGACCCAGCACCGGCCGTCACTGGGGAAATATTTTTCAGACCCCGCAACCCCTCCTTCCCCCGGACCAATGTCAGCCCTCCCCTACCCTCCTACCACAGCCCACTCTATGCCGAAACACTCACTACCTTGCTCACTCACTCTCTCTTACAGCCAACTCGTTCACTCACACTCGTACCCCATTCTCCTCACTCTCTTATAGCCTACCGCAACACTCAATCATGTAGGCTACTCACACACCTATGACAAACCTTACTCTCTCATACCACAACACTCGCTCACTCTCTCCTGCCCCATCCTCCTCACTCTTTCTCTCATACCGCAACACTCAATCTCTTGCCCCATCCTCCACACTCTCTCCTGTCTCAGCCCTCACTCTCTCATTCACTCACTCTGTCATACCATACCACACACTCTCCTATCTCAGTCCTCACTCTGTCAAACCACAACACACACACTCTCTCTATATTTTTTTTTAATCCTGGCGAAAATACACCTGTTCCCTTCAAAATAGTATGACCTTATATATTACATGTTATTTGCGTACGATATATTCCAGTGTTTTTAAGTTACAAACAAGTGCCTGGTTGTGTCTACTCCTCCTCCCCCCCCACTCCCCAACCAATAACCCCGTCAAAGGTAGAGGGTTTGTGCAGCGAAGGGGAAAGGGGGTTGAGGGGAAGGCGGGTTGAGGGGAGGGAGGGTTGAGGAAGGAAGGAGTTGTAGGTAGGTTAGAGGGGGTGGGGATGAGGGTTGATATGGAGGGACAGAGGTAGGGAGTCTCCTCTACATAGCTATAGCGTGTGTCTTACGGCTCCTCGGGTCACGATATTTGGACGTTGTTGAAGGGCAATTATCATACGTATTTCACTAATTATCCCGTAATGAACGTCAAAAGTTATAACAGTGATAGCACAGTGCCCGTGATAAGGATTAGTGTTCGCTGACATGGAAACTCTCGTGTCAATACCCTACATAATAAACATTTACTGACTAGGATAAGATGGTTTTATTTCTCTCCATTCTTTACATACAGTTATCATTACGTATATTTGTGATTTAGAGTTGTATACGTACAGTCGCGGCACATAATCCTTGAACAGACTTCCCCATATACCCTGGTTAAGGTCTATGTTCCGCGACTGTACATGTCTCGCCTTTTATCATTCTTATTTTTATATACATACAGGAGGAAGGTAAAGGAACTTACTATATTATTTTACAAACTAGAAGAACAGTTTCCCCTTATTGTGTTAGGTCCTATGGCCTTAATTAAGTTAAGGGGATATTAAAGTGTTGGTAAATCTGTAGTAAGTGATGTCTCAACACTATTCCAAATAACAGGTCATCAATATATTTGTTCATCTGGTCCTGTTTCTAGGCATTTTTTGAGGAATTAAGGAACTTCAGTCTACCAAAAGTGGCATTTGTTTCTTGTGAATTGAAGTGCTATTGATTCCTCCAAACTTTGCCACGACACAAACTTCTTGAACAAAAATGTAGGAGATCTGTTTTGTCTCTTTGTCTGTAAGGCTACATAAGACTCCAATTAGGCCAGTTCACCCAAAAGATATGACCCCTAAAGGCCGACCTCTCACCAGAAGCAAGTGATACACTAATAATTTAAACAGTATATCTTACGTCTGGCGTAATGAGAAAATTGCCTCCCTCATAAAGGCATATATATTAATGTAATAATGAGGTAATTACTGCGATAAACACTGTTTTTCTCGGCTGGAGACAAGAACACGATGAGGGTTCATTTATTAGCGTTGCTTTCGTTGTTGGTTGAGAAAATATATTATTACTAGTAAGTTTTATAAGTTCGAACAGCTTTGTACATTCGCAGTAAAAAGTCCTGCCTCACGTGAATAAAAGTGACACATTGGAGAATCTTATGAATCAATACAACAAATTCAACACCTATTGTTCCGCATTATTTTTCGAAGTAGTTTCCTTCGAATGTGTTGCGAGATTACAGGGTGTGACTTACTTATCATCAGCCTTTGCTTCTTCTCATTCACATAACCTTGGTCATACTCATTCATCTACCATCTTCCTTTTCCTCCTCCATTTACTTCCTTAATTCTCCTCCTCCTCTTTCATCTAGCTCCTTCTTTCTCCAGTATCTATCTACTTCCACCTCCTCCTCAATCTTCCTCCTCCCTTCTCCTTTTCCTACTCATTCTGCTTCCTGCCTTCTTATTTTCCTCCTCTATCTGCCTCCTTCTTTCTCCTCCTCCTCCTCTTCCTTCCCACCTCACCTCCCACCCTGGCCCAGCCCTCCAGACCTAAAGATAACATACCGAAGTGTGACACAAGTACCCTTCAAACCTCACTAATTTATACGAGAAAACACGAGAATATCGCCACGGCTCTTTTTGGGGAAGATATTCTAGCCTTCATCTTCCGTCCCCTGAGAGTGTGTTTGGGGCGGCATGGGGGACATTCTACTGGAGACAACCTTGAGGAAATGATTACCGGTTAGGTTAGGCTATCTGGCAGTGTCGTCTGGGAGTGGTGAGGGTTCCAACAGAATGCCAACAAAAGCACGATCTCCATATACATTATTGTACGGTATAGTGTGATGATGCGGAGTGGATGGAATATACAGTATACGAATGTTCCTTATTTATCAGAGAGAGAGAGAGAGAGAGAGAGAGAGAGAGAGAGAGAGAGAGAGAGAGAGAGAGAGAGAGAGAGAGAGATATGCAGTAACAAGGATAAGGCAACATAAATTCACGTCCATCTCGTGTACTTAATAATGCTAATATGACTAGATAGTTGCATTCTGAACCAGCTTTTATACCCACAACACACGTAATTTCCATATGAGAACTATATCTGCTATCTCTGCATTAAAATTGTATTACAATATCACTATAGCTACTATATATTATAAGCAGGTGGAAAGGAAGCGAACTTAGGCTGCCGACTGTACCACCTCAAATCATTTTAAAATTTATATTAAGTAAGTAGGTACCCACTATGAACGAAGGTGTTGCTTTTTAAATAGTAACAGAAAACTATAATAAAGATGAATGCTTCTCTCCACCCACCTCTCCCACCCGAGGTTGTCATTTAACAAAACAAAACAAAACATTGTCTAACCACTGGTTCTTAGAGGAAAAGTTAAATGCCTCTGTTGGCAACCGATTCCATATATGTAGATTTTGTATGTGAAGATATTATTTAACGTAGAAAGATTCATCCTTCCCTGGCACACACACACTACACACTCCCAACCAACTCCATAAGACATAGCCTACTACACGCTCCCCACCAACTCCACACTCCACCAGACACACTATAGGCTACTCTCCCCACCAGCTCCGCTACACACACTAGGCTATACACTTCCCAACTATTCCGCCACACACACTCCACCACTCTACCACACACTACACACTACACACTCCCCACCACTCCACCATACACACACAAAACACACTCTACCAACTCCCCACACGCACACCTCCAACACGACATCCCATCATTATATAATTGGTTGTGTTTACATAAGATTTCTTAAGCTCTCATAATCATAGAGTGGACTGGGCCCTTTTTATTGTTGTGTTCGCATAAAACCACAAGATTATGCCAGTGTCTCATTCCAAGATGCATGTATACACTTGCCATTATCAGCGCTGTCACCTCACCCACAGTTTTATGCTTTTTTTTTTTTTGAAGAAAATTATAAATTATAATGATCGAATAAACTCAATTTATCATACACATGTATACCATATCAAGCAAGCGAAATAATAAAAATGATTTAGTGATTTATTTTACTAAGCTTACGGTACCGTAAATGTAGTTGATGACTTGGTATAGATAAGTCGACAGTGCTTTTGTTGGTGGTTGTATATCCTACCACAGAGGTTTTACCCTATAAGTTTTACTGGCAGCAAGTGGGAAGCACGCGAGCCGGCACTTACGGTAGGCTATCTTATGTCCCATCCAATGTCGCAGGTTGAATCTTTTTCACGCCAAATGCAATTTAAACTCACGGATCGCCCCACCACTCTGCAGATGAACGGAACAATAATTTTCAGGTAAATGACCTCGACGGGATTTGGTTCAGGTAGTTTAATGGTATGCCTGAGGTGACGCAATTAAGGAAGACGCACTGGTTTGGTTTGTCTCTTTCTGATTGGCATGCAGCAGCAGCAGCAACAACTGAGGAGGTAAGTGTATTATGGCCTTGTGATAAAGATTAACTAGTTGGTTGATAAAATTGTCTAAATGGTCCAGTTGATGATGCGATTAAAGTAAAAAGGCCAAAAGTGGGATTTTGTTGGTGTGTTATCGTGGTTCACCTCCTTGCCCCCCCCTCCCCCACATACAGTCACACAGGACACTCAACGCTAGGAGGGGTGTGTGTGTGTGTGTGTGTGTGTGTGTGTGTGTGTGTGTGTGTGTGTCCTCTTGCACTGGTCTTAGGTATTATCAGTTACATACCGGTAGCCTAACCCAAAAAACATTAGGGCCTCTACTGATGTGTCTCACGATAGAGGAAAGATGTTTATTCACTTAGATAAGGTCGGGTTGAATCAAATTACATTAAAGAACTAATTAAGATGAACGACGTGCATTTCCTTGTACACTGGAGGTCACTAATTCCGTCCTGATCAGAGACAAAACTTGATTTTATACCAACCTCGCATAGCCTAGTCTACCACTCCTCCCGAATAATTTCAAATGCTAGAAATTCATATTTCTCGGATCAGGACAGAACTATAAACCCCCAGTGTACGGTACCATTAGAAACTTGGGAATAGTGCATCTCTGGTCTCCACTGACAAAGACCACGCCTAATCGTAATTAATAATAGGCCTATACTGTATAGCCTACCCCGTGCTGTCAGGACCGTAAAACTGCTAATGACTTACATGGCGTTATAGTGCGTTGTCTGCTTTATAATCCAGGCTAAGGTTCACCGAGTCTCCTGTACGTAATATGACCTTAGTTAAAATTTTCGAATATATTCCAGTGATTATAAATTTCAGACGAGTTCCAATGGTTGTGTGAATTTTTCGTGTATACGGTATATATTATGTCTTAGATTGCATTACATTATACGGTATATATATAGGCCTCGGCTATGGTACCGCAAAAGCCGAGAAGGTAAATATAAAGCAGCCGGTACGTTGTCGCCAAGTATATTAAAAAACAAAAAAGTACGGTAATAGTTTTGTGTTTGGTTCGGGGTTAAGAGGGGTTGGCATAATAGGTCACTGATACACACGTCTTGGGTAATACAAATGGAAGACGCATCATACTTAACCACAAATATGATGTTCATAGTTATGCAAATTTATGTCCATTCTCGAGATATGCAAATGTCCAATATGAAGGTGATGGTGATGATGGCCTTAAAGGGAAAAACTCTTGACGGTAAATTGGAGGGCTAGCCAAATGATTCCTCCAAACTATCCCAGGAAACAAAACAAAAAAACACCACATGCAGAGTTACAAATGGGGGATCTGTTTCGAGATACAACGTGGAGGAATCAGTTGCCCTCCAATTTTCTATCAAGAGTTTTTTTTCTCTCCTTATTTTATGCAGGTGTTACTCCCACGACTCGCCAGGGAAGGTAAGAGAGGCTCCTCACTCACTCGTTTATTTTGGTCAAGTCAGTTCATCATCAGACCAAAGTTACATTGGCGGACGTGATTTCTTTACCATTCCTGTGGTTTGGGATCGACGGAACGAATATGTCAACATTTTTAAGACGTGTTGTACATCATTGATAAGCGTCTCATTAATTTATTTTGTCTTTGCAATAATTTAAAATGTGCAAATGTTTAGTTTCCGCTGTTATCGTGTGTATGGTAACGAGCCCGGTGTTAATTTTATTTGCCAATGTAGATGATATGAGTGATTACGGTAAAGTATATATATACCGTATTATATTACGGTCCTCTAACATTCGTCTTTCCCCCCACAGACTATACAACTTAATAATACCTAGTATCACCTTGTCTTCTTTCTTCCTCATATCTTTGATTTTAAATTAAAAACTGGGGGAGACAAATTTCATTCTAACAAATGTTTCAGATTTCTAGGTTCAGTGTTGTTAGAAGTCATTTGATGAGCCCGATTTTATGAACGCACTATATTTCGTCCAGTCCCTCCTTTATCAATATGTTCACTAAATCCTTTTATACAGTACATTCGTGCATCGAATTGCCTATTAGCCTGTACGAGCTTGAGCAAATATGAGACAGGATAAGCGTTCTAATATACTTAATGACTCGTGACTATACAGGTTATACTCGTTCAAAAAAGTAAGTATCCTTACGATTTCGGGATATGATCAATAAACGACACAACGGACGAAGACTTGCCAAACGTAACGAACCCACTGCCACTCGAGACAATCGAGTTACATCGTTCTTTCCGACATCCAGGGAATCCCTCTGCTATAGCCTAATCATTTTTTAAGCGATTGTGCTGATTACCACACAGGCGAATTATGCCAAAACCAATAAAATACATATACAAATAATAGAATTGTAAGAAGAACAAACTTATCAAGCCCAAAAATCTCTCCATACGAACGGGACCAGTAGCCAACAACATAAAAACTCATAGTCTTGGAGAGAGAGAGAGAGAGAGAGAGAGAGAGAGAGAGAGAGAGAGAGAGAGAGAGAGAGGCTGGCTAGGTACGCATTCCTTCCTGTCCGAGTGTTTTGCAAACTTGATTGTCTGAGGATTGTTGTTAGCTTAGATACAGTCGTCAGCTGATTGGTGACAGACTGTAAGCGTCAAAAATAAGATTATGAATTATTACGAAAAATAACATACATATATATAGGCTAGGCAATATTGACATTATTTGATATGGACTAATACGGTACTTAATTGTTTATCGTGAAGGGATTATTGCTCTTTGCTGTTTGTTACCTTAAATATAAATAAATATTGGTTTTGTTTCTGCAACTACAAAAATAACAAAATCATATTAAGATCTCATTGCTTCGCTACATGATAACCTGTACACACTGCACCTCTCTCTCTCTAGCCTAGTGACACAGGTTTGGCAGCCACACCAAATAAAAAAGTAAATAATGGCGGGTTAACTCCAACATCCACAGTGTAATGTGAGGTGTGGCTGTGGCATTTGCTGTCAAACTGGTGTCTGAACTTGATACAATTACCAAGGGGCGTAATTTGCCATGATACTCGTAGCTTTCCTGGAACTAAATTCTTGTGTTTTCAGTCAACGAACCCAAAAATGCGATATATAATAATAATAATATATAACAAACAGATAATGTGTCGCCAATTACTACAATTATCAAGGGGTGTGATTTGACATAATAGTAATTGTTTCCACGGGGGCAAATTTTATGTTTCCAGCCAACGAGACAAAAGTTTGATATATTATTATGACAGAGAAAATACTAAAATCGTGCCAGAAATTTCTACACTATCAATGGAGGTAAACTAACATGATACGCGGCGCATCTGAGCAGCCAATATCTTGTAGCAGAGTTGCATCCGACGAGCCTAAAATCAGAGACAATTATGAGGTCCAACAATCTATCCCAAACTCTGATTAGTAGAACTCAATTACATCAGATCCTCGTAGTGTACGTTGTCATAACACTCATATTATATAATATTACAAACTTATGATAATTAAAAAATTATAGTAGGCTACTACTAGGTAGCCTAACAAAAAGAAATGAAAGAAGGTTGGTACCGCACAATATTCTGATAATATAGTTAGCTTTCTAAATACTAATATTTTATCATAAGCTTTGGTGGAACTTAACTAATATATTAATAATTTAGTCTTACGATACAGCAAGATACAGGGAGAGCAAATTCAAGTGCTACTAGAAAAATTAAATTCACATCATAATTCTTCGGCAAGCTTACGGCAAACTGTAATGGAACCTTGATAATACACTAATATATAGTTGTATCCAGTGCTTCATTTTAACCACTGAAAGCCACCAAATGTTTAACAAGGCTTCTGTTCTTTAGTACCATGCAGACTAAGTGATCTACCTGACCTGTGTTAAATATAAGTTGGTGTTATTTAAATATGTTAGCGTTATATCAAGGAGGGCCTCGTGTACAAAGATGTTGGTTCATACTCACATCCAGTTGCCGGCGTGGACAGCAGCGACCTGGAGGAGTAATATAATGTGAAGGACGAGGCTCAAGTGTGAGGAGCCTCGCCGACCCCTGTGTTGCTGTTGTTGTTGCTGTTGCTGTGGACGCCCCATGCTTGCAACGGCACCTTGGTTGTCTGTGTGTAGGTGTAAGTGACGCACCAGCAGAAGTGGAGGGAGAACTCTTTCGGTGGGGCTGAAAGGTACTGTAGGTTGTGGTATATAATAAAGTGGTGGAGGAGGTGGTGGTAGTGGGGGAGTAGTGTCACCGCCACACACACACTAGCTCCTCAATCAAGTCTCCTCCTCCTCCCCACGTTCTCTTCTTACTCTGGAGACTGTACCTGGCCGACAGGGGATCCCACCACGGAGCACCACAGAGGTCACATCGCGGTGCATTTCAGTGATTTCAATCGACGACTTGTGCGGGTTTTCACCATTTTCCAACAACACACTGTCGCAAAACCCACAAATTCACACAACCACTCGAAACTCTATTTATCTCTTTACCAGTTTCACAACAATAACACCTTACGACGACGCATCGACAAACAAACAACCAACCCACCACCACGTGACCAAAAAGGGTAAATGTGCAAAAATGCAGGCTGGTCTAGCAGCGAGTGAAGCAAGGTTCCCGAGCTGTGGTGACCGGAGACATAGACTCCCCGTCAGATACCTTCCACACTCTGCGGTCGCCACGGCACTGAACTGGCGGCCAGCTCTCTCATCTCTTGAAGCTCCGCCCACTCTGCGCCGCCATTGGTTGACTCAGTTTGAACCCGCTTCCGATTGGCCAGTTCAGCCTCCCGAAAAGAACTAACCTCTTAGAAGTGTCTCCTTTTCTTAATACAACTTTTCCTCAAAAATGACCGAAACATCAAGGCCCGTATCAGTGTTAGTTGGACCAGAAGGAATATTTATACGAATATTGTACACAGTCATTCTCTATAGGCCTGTATTATCTATTGACATACTCAACCCATCACACACACAACCCATCACACACACAACCCATCACACACACAACCCATCACACACACAACCCATCACACACACAACCCATCACACACACAACCCATCACACACACAACCCATCACACACACAACCCATCACACACACAACCCATCACACACACAACCCATCACACACACAACCCATCACACACACAACCCATCACACACACAACCCATCACACACACAACCCATCACACTCACAACCCATCACACACACAACCCATCACACACACAACTTGTTAAGTGTGTATCTTTAAATCATAAGGGAAAATTAACAATTTACAAAACTCATAGAGGAATCTTGTGATGCACACATGAGTTACTCGTACTCTATTATGTTTACAGTTAAAACCTCGGGAAATTTAATCTTGGCAATCCACTAACCAGATCCAATAATTATTTTGATGGCTACTTTAAGAAACTGAAGGTCTAATGAAAGAGAAATATGATCACAGGTGTGTCCGAAGATTGATAAATGAGATAATATACTTTTGATGCATTGGAACACTTATTTCATCCAAATTATGCCAGGAAACAGGGATATTATTGATTAGCCTAACAAAAAGCACGGAAGACTGTGTGGCTTGGAAAAATTTGGAGGAATTACTTGCTCCATATTTACCAATAGTATAATACCCACTTCAACATGTATAAATATTATGAGAATCAACTAGTGACGTCAAAGGTTCGGTTGGCAGCCTATACTTGGGCAGATGCAAGGTCTAATACTTTTTAGACCTTGGGCAGATAAATTTTTCAGGGTTTTAGTCGCACAATACTTTAAAACTATATCGACTTTGTTCATTATCTGGTTGATGAGTTCACGGATACTGTGGATGTGGTACAGAAAGAAAAAGAACAAGAAAGAAAAAAGAACAAGAAAGAAAAAAGAACAAGAAAAAAAATTTGTTCATGAAGCTGACAAAATTCTGCTGAATCTACACTGGTGATGGTAATGTGAGAATACCAGTCTCTAATGCACGTAACTAGTACAATAATAATAATAATAATGATCAACAAGCACCTTTTGGTTCACGGATGCATCAGGCCTGACACCTATATAGTCTACATCAGTGTCACACATATTGTAGCCTATGTCGATTGGCTCAACCTTTCCCAAATTGTTTATCCAAATTCAGGTAAGATTATTGCGTCTTAGACTATACAGTATGGTACATTCATAATCTTCATCACAATGGATACATAAATGATATAATAAATCCATACTTCCGTGAGGAGATGGAGGTGCGATTCAAGGAGGAATACAAGGAGGAATCAGTGGGGTTCTCAGCTAGGAACACACACACACACACACACACACAGTAAATTCTCCTTCATACAAACAAACACACAGATACAAACATGACAACACTGACACGGGAACTGAGGTAAACAGATAAATAATCACAAAGTGGGTTTTATATCGGAAACTGAAGGGACCTCAATATTGCCGATAAACTAATAAATACTCTCGTTTTTTATTACTTGTTTACTTACCGTAGCTGTGTTGTAGGTCTGAATTGAATTGGATATTAATTTTAAAAGAAACGTATGTGTATGTTTTAACCCAATTCGATGCAACAGTGGGTACATCTGTCTACATCTTCGTATTTTTAACTCCCCAAACAAAAAACAGATAAAATACAGTTTTCAACAGATATACATTCGGTCCAGAAAATATGCGACCACTTACCTAGATGTTTGTGTTAAGTATGGTGGTAACTCTGTGTGGGTAAGGTGTCATTGTATGTGGAATATTGTAATCATGTCGCTGTTAAGTTCCTCCTCCTATATATGATTCCTCACCAATCAGTTTTACAAGCTCAGATGACATAAACATTTAGGTACAGTACGTGGTTGCGAATTTTCAAGGCCGAGTGCAAGGTCAAGGGAATATATTTGTTAATATCTTAGTAAATTGTCAGGAAGTTGCACCAAATTGAGTCAAGACGTATGGTCTCTCAGGTATGTACAAACGGGGAATATAGTATCTGACCCCCACATGATTCAGGAAACAATGTATAAGCACATAAGTTTTTGGAAATATATATATATGTTGCACAGGATTCTTGGAAAAATGTATATGAACAAGATTCTGTGGAAAAGGGAAGCTGGGAATACTGTACACGTAGTGCATTCTACCGAGCTCTAGCCTTTATACACTAGAACAGATCATATTGCCCTCTCAGGTTACAGGATGACATTGGTCCCTACCTCTTCCCCTGACTCCCAGTGACAAGGATCGAACTCACCCCAGAATGGTGCGAGGAGAACGTTTTACCATAATACCAGCCAGGTGCCCAAATGGGGAATACAAGTGAAGAATACTTGAACAGTAGTTAATGTCAATGGTTGCAGTAGCAGTGCAGATAATATGTTTGAAGGGTATATTTTTTTCCAACGCTCGTAATGCCTCGCTCTCATGCATGGAGAAGTCTGGTATGCATGTCATTTGAATACTAACTTCTCTGGTTGTGTACAAATGTGTGTAGTCTCCAGTAAAGTATAAGTCTTGTATCCCACAGACTGCATACCCGACGACTGACTTCACTAAACCAGCGTAATTAGTAAAAGTGGAAAGCTGTGTATCGGGAGATCCATATAAAATGTAGCCCACAATCTTTGGAGGAGATAAAATGAATTATGTTACTCACTAATTAATACTTTGTCATTTCTCCTTCCACTCATGTAACCTCTCGTAACTTTTTGAAGACGTCTAGATTTAGCAACCATCTCATAATAGAACCTATCCTGGTCCGACCAAACTTATTATAGGGTAAAGCCAAATCCAGGGCCGCCACCGAAGAAGTCTGATAATATATCCTTCACGTAGTTCCTGCTATTCTCTATCGGATTTAAGACAAAAGAATATCTCGCCATTTAAGAAATGGTATTTCCTTTTCTTTTAAAATGATCAATTGTCACTGATTACTTTTGACCAGTGACCAGGTCCTCCATTATGCATATATGTGTTCATAAAAAAAGCTCCAAATTCTCCATAAGCACTTCAAGGTAAATAGCTGAATAAAATTTTATTCTTAAAGAAAAAAAAAACATACCACTAAAAATACCCCACGCCATTATAGAATGGAGATTTTTAACTCTTTTTGCAGTGTCCAGAAACCTTGGAACACAGCGACTCCTCCCCCTCGGTATTCACACCCTTCCTGCCTTCACTCTAATGACACGAAAAGTGCTACCATCACTATGCATCATAACCTTCAACCACTGTTCTCATTCCACTGTTTATATATATATATATATATATATATATATATATATATATATATATATATATATATATATATATATATATATATATATATATATATATATATATATATATATATATATGGTATGAATACAGCCAATAGCCATGTATAAATATTTAAAAGTATTCAAGTTTAACCATTCAAATTACATCTGGTGTTTGCGATCACACACTTTCCTTGAGATTTTCCGCTCCAATCTTACCTATCAATCGACCTCCAACGTTGCCTGCCATGGTTGGTTGGAGCACCTGGGTTTAAACATGGCCATGGCGTGTTGCAATTATTGTTCACGACTGTTGTAATGAGTTTCTATGACCCTCAACCCATTACTACTCACCTCGACCCCCCTCACACCACCTCACACTACTACGATCTCTGCACGCCCACACACCTCTAATCACATTGACACGCCCACACCCACCCATCATAATGCTAATGGGACTCTCTAATGGCTCTTGTCTCTCTCCAGTAGACACAAAGGGTTCTCAGGCGTTAACACTAATGGACACAACGTCAATCCTCTCTTTGATTTACACACAATGTATTACAAACTAAGCTGCTTATAAATACCGAGGTATATATAGGATGTATATTGGTATACTCTGGGGGAAATATATCGAGGGAGTCTGTTTAATGGTATACTTTGAAGAAATCAGTGCTCTTCGTTTAACTGACAATTAAATCGATAACACACACACATACACACACACACATTGTTCTTTTTAACTGTTTGGCTGAGTTGGATTTTTAATACTTCGGTGGCAGAACGATTTAATACTGTGCTATATAGGCCAGAAAGAACACTTACGTACCACAAGGGAGAAGGAAACAGAAAAGACGGGAAAGCAAGGACGAAGGAATAACAAGGGGAAGAGGAGTAGCTAAATTGAGGAAAAGACAGAGAAGAGAGAAACCAAGCACAAAAAAAAAAAAAAAAAAAAACGAAGGGAAAACAAGGAAAGGAGGGATAACTGAAGTGAGGAGAGGGATTAGGAAACAGAAATTAGAATGTCAGACGTTTACTCCATTCTATTACTTTTGTCCACTTGTAATATTGAGTGGTGACCTCCGGGCCTGCTTAGCACCTCCTGCCTCACACCTGATAACCATCTGTTCTACACCACAACACACCACACCACACCACACCTGACCTCGTGTCACTGCAGGGGTTAAGGAGGTAATTCGCTTTTGTTACATTGGAGCTCCTCGATTCCTCCAATGTATGCCAGGAAACAGGACCAGAAGATCATAAGTAATGGTGTTCTGTTGCTTGGAATAGTTTGGAGGATTCAGTTGCACCAGAATTACCAGGGGCAGAGGATGGTGAGAGGACATTGGGGGATAGGAGGAAATCTGGCAAGGAAGGGAGAAAGATGGAGGTCTGGGGAGGTAATATGGGGAAGAGGAAAAAGGGGGTAGGGAAGAAATATATTAAGTATAAGTAAGAAAGATGGCGGTGTGGGGAGGTGAAGGATTTTGCAGAGATGTAACATTTCATACTGATGCATTCATGTACAAACCCACAAAGGCTAAGTATAATGATGAGGGTGTTTATACGATTTCAAATGGAAGTGTTCAGTCGAAATTATCGTGTGCGAGGCTGTATAAAAAATCTGAAATTATCAAGGAGAAGCACTGCCTTAATCATTATAATTATGTAAGTAATGGGTGTTACAGAAACTTTAACTGATATATTATGGTAAATATTTCTATTGGTGATTTGTAACGCTCAATACCATATCATACACAAATAAACAAGCCATAATTATCGATTCAGTTCATGTGTAAGAATCAAAGGGTACATCACAGTCCAGTAGAAGATGTAGCCTATATATAAAAGTATGTCTCATTCACAACGCTGTATATCTGATTATCGACGGTATCCAAACAGAGCGGAGAGGCGCGACAAGACTTTAAATTTGGTGATGACAGTACATGGCTGGTGAGTCGCCAACCCGTGTTATCTACGTGGTTGATGGCCGACGTGTCCCTTCTCTGATCACTATCTGAACGAGACCTCGGCCCTACTGCTGGTCAGGTAAGTAACTCAAGTAACCCGACCCTCCTCTGTACCGTTGCACACAGGAATTCGTGATATATACAACCCTTGTGGAAGATACAATTATTTTCCTTATTTGATAACTAACTTAATATTATGGGGGTAGTAGTGCAGTGCTTGTAAATGTGGAGCAACTCATTCCTTTAAACTATATAACCCAAGCAACAGGCTACCATTATTGTTGTTAATTTAGTCCTGTTTCTTGGCATACTTTTCATGAACCAAGGAGCTCCAAGGTGCCAAAACTATATATTACCTCCTTAATGTATACTGCCACAGTACCACCGGCAATACTACCCTACGAAGAAGGGGAGGTAGATTAAGAAAAAATATATTAAGAACAGGTAGAGTGTAGGGGAGGGAGTAATGACAGTTAGAGAGTAATGAATGATAAAGTAAGAACAGTATGAGAACGAGTAAGGACAGTCAGAGAGTAAGAACAGGTATAGAGAACAGAGAAGGGAGTATGGACAGTCATAGAGTGAGAACAGGTGGACTCTATAAAAACAAGTGTATAGTGGAGACAAATAGTGGTGAGACTGAGGAAGTAATGACATAAATAAAACCAGACAGGAGGACAGATGACAA
>JAWZYT010004462.1:50000-56386 GCA_034508575.1 Petrolisthes manimaculis
GTGAGAGAAGTGTGAGGGGAGGGGAAAATTTGGAGCGAGGGAAGCGAGAGGGGAGAGTGAGGAAGGAGTGTGGAAAGGGAGAGTAGAAATTAGAGAGGGAAAGAGTATCGTAGTTTGAAGGAGTGGAAATGGGAGAGAAAGGGAAAGTTGAAAAGAGGGAACGGATAACAATTAAGGAAAGGGAATATCAAGGTGGGTGAGATGGAGAAACGTAAGGGAAGCAAAGGAAAGGAAAGGCTGAGTAAGGGAAAGGGAAGACAAGGAGTAAATAATACAGGGTGAGCGAGAGGGAGAAGAATGTTTATGTAGATCAACAAACCTTTTTTATGTGTGTTTTCCTCCCTGGTGGACGCATATCCGAGTCGAAGGTATAGCTTAAAGAGACAGAGAGTTCAAGGATGAGGTTCAAAGGAAAGTATAGGTAAAGAAGGAGATGTAGAAGGAGATGAAGGAGGAGATGAAGGAGGAGATGAAGGAGGAGATGAAGGAGGAGATGAAGGAGGAGATGAAGGAGGAGATGAAGGAGGAGATGGAGGAGGAGATGAAGGAGGAGATGAAGGAGGAGATGAAGGAGGAGATGAAGGAGGAGATGAAGGAGGAGATGAAGAGATGTTTGGTTTCCATTTACGGTGCATGAAACACACTTGAATGGTGACCAAATGAGGGGCTACTGAAATCCTCCAAGCCATGCCGAGAAACAGACGACCTCGGTGATGCTAATAGGGGGATCTGTTTTGTGGCGTGGTTTTGGAGGAGACGGTAGCCCTCCAATTATATCTACCGTCAAGAGGGTAATCGCTTTAAAGAGAGGTAAAGGAGGGTTGTAAAAGTGAAGAGACCAGGTGGAGAGGAAGGAAGAAAAGGGAGGAGGGGGAGGAAGGAAGGGAGAGTGAGAAGGAAAGGAAGGAAGGAAGGTAGGAAAGGAAAAAGATGAGATGAGAGGAGGGAAGGAAAGGCAGGGGAGGGGAGGAAGAAAAGAAGGAGGAGAAATAGGACAGAGGGGAAGAGGGAGGGAAGAAATGGAGGAAGGGGAAGGTTAGGAGACAAACACAGGAAGATGGGGTGTGAATAGAAAATAGAGGATTGAAAAAGAAGGTAAGGATGACGATAAGGGAAGACAAGGGGATGGAGAATGTGATGAAGATAGGAGGGGAAGGAATGGAGACGCAGGTGGAGAGAAGGAGCAGAGAAAGGGAAGTTTTGAAAGGTCAGGGAAGCTCTCACTGAAGATAAGAAGGCCACATAAAGGAAGGAGGAGTGATGCGACCACCAACTAGGATGAAGAAGGTGAATATACCGTAATTAGTAGCAGGTCTGGCCGTAACCCATTCACGCCCAACGCCACAACGAATTTTACTCCCATCAAGTGATTTAGTTACTGGTCCACCAATAGGAAGTACCACTATTCACAATACAACAACTATACTATCAACAAATTGCCCGAGTATTTACAATAACTCACTCACCACTTCCTAACATCAACAGACGCTAAATTAATCTCGTTATGTAAGATTTATACTGGCCCAAAGTATGAGATAATTAATTAGAAACCCCGAGTGAATATGCACGAGAAAAAAATTATTCATTTACAAAATCTGATCTTAAGTACCCATGCAACACACATGGGTACTAAGACACACACACACACACACACACACACACACCTGGCTAGATAACGAATTCACTCTGAATATTGTGTGTAAATATTATTCTTTCAAGTTAAAAACAAACAATCAGACTCTATAATGAAAGGGGCACCAAACTAAGTATAGTACTATAGTTCATCCCCCTTGTTGCACCATGACATCTACAGTGTTATTAATTAAACCCTCACAACACAACCCTCACTCTCTGTAGCTGGCAGTCAGTTCAGAAGTCATGACGTGTGTGTGTGTGTGTGTGTGTGTGTGTGTGTGTGTGTGTGTGTGTGTGTGTGTGTGTGTGTGTGTGTGTCTGTGTGTGTCTGTGTGTGTCTGTGTGTGTCTGTGTGTCTGTGTGTCTGTGTGTCTGTGTGTGTGTGTGTCTGTGTCTGTGTGTGTCTGTGTCTGTGTGTGTGTTGTGTGTGTGTCTGTGTGTGTGGTCTGTGTGGTGTGTCTGTGTGTGTGTGTGTGTGTGTGTGTGTGTGTGTGTGTTGTGTGTGTGTGTGTGTGTGTGTGTGTGTGTGTGTGTGTGTGTGTGTGTGTGTGTGTGTGTGTGTGTGTGTGTGTAATGACCGGGGTGTCTTTAAAGGGTCATTATTTATCTATTTTGAGTGCCTTGGAGGGCTACTGATTCCCCCAATATAGGCCAGGAAACACTCTACCTCATAATAATACTAAGAAATCTGTTTGGGGGAATCAATTGTGTGTAAATTGTGAGAGTAGACTTAATCTACTCTCACAATTTACACACACAAACACACACACGGGGTCACACAAACAGCTGCCGACTTACAGATGCTTACAGACTCACCTCACACGCAACCAAACACACAAACATAACAACCTTCCACACTAACCATCATTTGCATAACCCTCGGGGCAGACAGCGCTATAAAACTCATCCCAAAGCAGTCCCATCTCCCCAGACTTGTGAGGTAAACACGGCCTTATCGACCAGGGTAAACAGCAGGGCCTATTGCTTGCCTGCGGTACTAAAGTTAAATTGACGTCGGTTTTGACTTGAGAGTGAAGGTAGCCGACGGAGAACAATAAGTGTACAGTCACACTCAATAGTCCTGGCTAGTAGCTGCAACGTCTTAGAAAGAAACGGACTCAAAATACGTTGCGAAACTATTATAGCTATTAATGTCTGTAATATTGGTGGTTACTGGTGGTGGTTGTGGTGGTGGTGTTGGTTGTTGTTGTGTGGTGTTGGAGGTTGTGGTAGTGTTGGTTGTGATGGTAGTGGTTGTAGTGGAGGAAGTAGGGTTAAATGGTGGGTGTGGTGATGGTGCTGGTTGTAGTGATGGTTGTAGTATTAGTGTTGGGTGTGATGGTGATTGTGGTGATGGTGGTGGATGTAGTGGTGGTTGTAATAATGATGGTAGAGTAGTGGTTGTAGTGGTGTTGGGTTGGGGGACAAGGTAGTGTTTAATACCGTCCAATCCCGTGTCAGGGTATATTGGTGTTGAGGCTCAGTGTGGTCAGGTTAAGGACCCTGTATTGTAGTAAGAAAATTGGAGGTAAACGAGTCCTTCAAATATTGTCACGAAACACTATCTATATGGAAGGAGCTTGTCTCGTGGCATAGTCAGGAGGAATCAGAAGCCTCCAATTATCATACACGATCACAGGGTCCTTAAGTAAGGCCTTAATACAGTAGGTTGTCTGTAGTGGGCGAATTGCAGTCTACGTAGCCGGTTATGGGAACAATCTCTGTTTTGCTGTATTATTTAAGGGGAGATTCGTTTGTTGGTGAATTGGAAGACATCTGATTCCTCCAAATTATACCAGAAAACAGACGCTCTCAATGGTAGTAATAGGTATCTACTTCATGGTATTCTGTAGTTTGGAGTAAATAATACAGCAAAACAGATTACTCCAATTACAGTATACCATGAAGCAGATACCTATTATTATACTATTGAGGGAGTTTGTTTTCTGGCATAATTTGGAGGAATCAGAGTTCTTCCAATTCACCAACAAACGAATTCTCCCTTAAACAATACATGCAGCAAAACAGATTCCCTCTCTTGTATACTGAGGAAGTAGGTAGTCTGTTTTCTGGTACAGTTTGGGGAATCAATATCCCTCCCTATTCCCCCAAAATACGAGTAATTGTAACTTTAAGAGGGAAGTACAGCGTTGGTAAATCTGGAGCAATCGACTCTTTCAAACTATTCCAAGCTATAAAAAAAATATACAGGCTACCCATTATATTTTGCTATTCTGTTTTTGTTTTCTGACATACTTTGGAGGAATAAAGACGCTCCAATGTACCAACAAATACTCAGTCTTCTCCATGAACTTCTAGGTGGTGGAGAAAACTAATGATACCTGTCCCCCAACATAGAGAAGTGACACTTAGCCTGGGTAATGTGTTAGAGCACGAAGCTGCGGCGAGATTCGTGTGTGTGTGTGTGTGTGTGTGTGTGTGTGTACAGTATATCAATACGTCAAGATGTGAATAGGTATACATACGAGTATATCCATGCATACAAAAATACAATATATATATAATTTTAACTGTTAATCCTAATAATAACGGTCAGAATAAAACAATCCCGTTAAACAATCACCATATCATTATTCTCAAAGATCACCATCCTACCAGAGTAGAGATAGAACTTTCGACCGCGACTGTACGTTCTTTGCACTTACATGTCTTGGGATTTTCTCTGTTATTACTCAGGCGTCTTATGCTCACTTACCTTACAAGGTCACCATGCAATGTGTTTGGGTGCACCAGGTTGAAACGTCCAGTTCTTGTCCACCTTCTTCAATAAAATGCAATAATACAAATTAAGA
Organism: Petrolisthes manimaculis; assembly: GCA_034508575.1. Classification (NCBI taxonomy): domain Eukaryota; kingdom Metazoa; phylum Arthropoda; class Malacostraca; order Decapoda; family Porcellanidae; genus Petrolisthes; species Petrolisthes manimaculis. The sequence goes on from JAWZYT010004462.1 coordinate 54,449, forward strand.
ATAATGCGAAAAATTACCTCCGGACTTTTCTCTTACCATTTTCACGTTATTGTTGGTGCAGACGAACTAAGTGATAGTGGTATTATCAAACTACTTTTCGAGGAAAAGTTCTCTTCGTCGCTCAGTTCCTATTATTTTGTATTAAGAATTGGAGCACCAAAAATGAATAGGGGAAGAGGTACAGGTAAGAAGGTCAATAATGAAAAGGAGAAAGATAATAGGCGATAGAACAGAACCCTGAGGAACACCACTGTTGATAGACTTTGAAAAAGAACAGTGACCGTCTACAACAGCAGCTATAGACCGAACAGAAAGGGAATCAGAGATAAAGATGCAGAGGGAGGGACAGAAACCGAATAAGGGCAGTTTGGAGATTAAAGCTTTATGCCAGACTCTATCAAAAGCTTCCGATATGTCTAACGCGACAGTAAAAGATCACCGAAGTTCGAATAGAGGATGACCATGAATCAGAAAGGAGGAGAAAAGATCGTCAGTAGAGCATCGCTGACGGAAACCATACTGACGATTAGAAAGAAGGTAGTGACGAGTAAAGTGTTATTGAATACTGGTATGAGAAAAAGAGAGTTAAAGGGAAGGATATAGGAAAAAGAGGAAGGATATACGAAGAAGGAATAATATGGGGTCAAAAAGAAGAGCACAGGATGATAATAAAGAGAAGGAGGGATGTGAGAATAGAAGAGAATGAAGAATATGGGAGGAGAATAAATAGTATGAGAAGTGAAGGGACAACATATATATAGGAAGAAGGAAGGAAGAATATGGTAGGAGAAGAAAGATGGGTATTGGAAGAGAAGGAGGAAGTAAGAATATGGTAGGAGATGAAAAAAATGGGAAGGGAAGAGAAGGATAAAAAGAAAGAAAAATATGGTAGAAGAATAAGAATGAAAGGTATGGGAGGAGAAGGATGAAAGGAAAGAAGAATATGGGAAAAGAAGGATGAAAGAAAGGGAGAATATGAGAGAAGAAGAAGAAAGAAGGGCATGGGAAGAGAGGATGGAAGGAAGGGAGAATATGGGAGGGTATATAAGGAAGTTGTATGGAAGAGTGAGTGGGTTAGGTAGGCTAGGCAGGACAAACATTGTAGTGAGGCTCAACAAGCACTAATGGAAGCTATTCACGGACCCTGGTGGACTGTCGTAGTGAATGGGTGAGGCCAGGCGGGTGGGTGGGTGGGTGGGTAGGTCGGCTGCAGGATGGGTGGGTGGGGTAGGTTGGTTGGGGGACTATGTGTGGTTGTGGAAGGGGGAATGGTGAGTGGAGAGAGAGGATAAGTGAGTAGGGGAGATGGTAGCTGTGTGGGGGAGATGGTAACTGTGTGGGGGAGATGGTAGTTGTGTGGGGGAGATGGTAGTTGTGTGGGGGAGATGGTAACTGAGTGGAGGAGAGGGTAACTGAGTGGAGGAGAGGGTAACTGAGTGGAGGAGAGGGTAACTGAGTGGAGGAGAGGGTAACTGAGTGGAGGAGAGGGTAACTGAGTGGAGGAGAGGGTAACTGAGTGGAGGAGAGGGTAAAATGAGTGGAGGAGAGGGTAAATGAGTGGAGGAGAGGGTAACTGAGTGGAGGAGAGGGTAAATGAGTGAGAGAAAGGGTGAAAGATGAGTGAAATGATGGATGAATAAAGGCAGAGTATGAGAGAGAGTGGAAGTTGTATGGGGATGTTGGTGAGATTGTTAGGGGAAATATGTGGGGAGAGAATATAGTCTACTGTAAGTGGGAAAGAATATGGGGGTATAAATTGCCTATATAGCTTTAGTATGGGAACCAGAATTTATACGATATACTGTAACTTGACCTGTTTACCAAATATAAAAAAATTGTTGAGAAATGGTTGAAGTTGTATCAAGACTAATATATCAACACTTATCATATAGAGGTAAGAAAAATGAGAGGAAAAAAAGGAGAGGAAAAAAGGAGAGG
>JAWZYT010004463.1:0-27498 GCA_034508575.1 Petrolisthes manimaculis
ATATCCTTCTGTAATACATACTTGTACACATAATATACATATCCTTCTGTAATACATACTTATAAGCATATATAACAGAAGGAAATATACATATCCTTCTGTAATACATACTTGTACACATAATATACATATCCTTCTGTAATACATACTTATACACATAATATACATATCCTTCTGTAATACATACGTACTTATAATCCCTACAAACAACTATGAACATTAATATATTTAATGTTGTATCAATAGTTGTCACATACCTTTTTTGTCAACTGTACCTTCCCATGGACCAACATTCCCTCATCTGTCACCTTCCAACAAACAGATCTCACTCACCATCACCCTGGCTCCCCTTTGGTGGCCCCAGCATCAGTGCGGCTTCGGTCAACCAAACACTCCAGGGAACAACAACAACAACAAATATTAAGGGGGAGTGGGAATAGGGGACAGGCTTGGGGGGTTTGGGGGGTGCAGGAGTAGGGGAACAGGCTTGGGGGGGTTTGGGGGGTGCAGGAGTAGGGGACAGGCTTTGGGGGGTTTGGGGGGTGCAGGAGTAGGGAACAGGCTTGGGGGGTGCAGGAGTAGTGGAACAGGCTTGGGGGGTTTGGGGGTGCAGGAGTAGGGGGACAGGCTTTGGGGGGGTTTGGGGGGGTGCAGGAGTAGGGGAACAGGCTTGGGGGGTTTGGGGGGTGCAGGAGTAGGGGGACAGGCTTTGGGGGGGTTTGGGGGTGCAGGAGTAGGGGAACAGGCTTGGGGGGTGCAGAGTAGGGGACAGGCTTGAGGGGGTGGGGGGGGGGCTGTAGGAAGGGTACGGAATAGGGGGACAGGCTTTCTACCCACCCCAAGCTTGTCCCCCTACTCCTGCACCCCCCCAAGCCTGTCCCCTATTCCCACTCCCCCTTATTATGTAGTTGTATAAGACAGGAGGAGAAGGAAAATATGAGGGAGGGAGGGAGTCTTGAGGGAGGGAGGGAGATTAATGAGGGAGTCTTGAGGGAGGGAGGGAGATTAATGAGGGAGTCTTGAGGGAGGGAGGGAGATTAATGAGGGAGTCTTGAGGGAGGGAGGAGATTAATGAGGGAGTCTTGAGGGAGGGAGGGAGATTAATGAGGGAGTCTTGAGGGAGGGAGGGAGTCTTGAGGGAGTCTTGAGGGAGGGAGGGAGATTAATGAGGGAGATTAATGAGGGAGTCTTGAGGGAGGGAGGGAGATTAATGAGGGAGTCTTGAGGGAGGGAGGGAGATTAATGAGGGAGTCTTGAGGGAGGAGGGAGATTACGTACCCATAGTGTATTACAGGTGTCTTTGCTTACTGTACTGTGTGTGTGTGTGTGTGTACTGTGTGTGTGTGTGTGTGTGTGTGTGTGTGTGTACTGTGTGTGTGTGTGTGTGTGTGTGTGTGTGTGTGTGTGTGTGTGTGTGTGTGTGTGTGTGTGTGTGTGTGTGTGTGTGTGTGTGTGTGTGTGTGTGTGTGTGTGTGTGTGTGTGTGTGTGTGTGTTGCTTGTTTTGTTTTATTCCAACACGTGTATATCTATCAGAAATTACTGATTATATGTTTTCTCAATGGTTTAAACTCAATGGTTTAAAAAGACATACAGTATTATTTTATATCATATAAAATCATTTCACAGTACTATACTATAAATACAGTAGGTATATATAGTGTGTTCAAAACTTGTGTTCCGCTGGCCTCTTAGATAGATAGATAGAAATAGAGATAGATAGAAATAGATAGAAATAGAGACAGATAGAAAGGTACAGATAGAAATAGACAGATATAAAGATAGAGATAGATATAAAGATAGAGATAGAAATAGATATAGATATAGATAGAAATAGAGACAAATAGAGATATATAGAAAGATATAGATATAAAGATAGAGATAGAAATAGATATAGATATAGATAGAAATAGAGACAAATAGAGATAGAGGAAAATGGATCACAAGTTTTGAACAGAGTACAGTAAGCGATAGACAGTGATATCCCAGTGTGTGTGTGTGTGTGTGTGTGTGTGTGTGTGTGTGTGTGTGTGTGTGTGTGTGTGTGTGTGTGTGTGTGTAATGTTGTGACATTTTAATAGTCTGGGTTTTTACTCCACCATTTGAAAATATTCGTTAAAAATTAAAATTGATTTCCATTACAATTTCATGAAAGTTAGTTAATTATGATCATATTAATTATTTACAATTACATAATTATATATATACAATTCTAATTATTTTAAGGGGGATGTGGGAGTAGGGGACAGGCTTGGGGGGGGGTGCGGGAGTAAATGAGACAGGCTTAGGGGGACAGGCTTGCTACCCCCCTCCCTCCCCCCCACCCCAAGTCTGTCCCCATACTCTCGCCCCCCCCCCCCAAGCCTGTCCCCTAATTTCCACACCAGAATATTAGTAAGTCAAAAGTACATTATTATTATTAAGTTAATATTAATATGAGCATTTTGGTATTATTATTATAGTATTATAATAAACTATAGTCTATAATAAACTATAGTCTATAATAAACTATAGTCTATAATAAACTATAGTCTATAATAAACTATAGTCTATAATAAACTATAGTCTATAATAAACTATAGTCTATAATAAACTATAGTCTATAATAAACTATAGTCTATAATAAACTACAGTATAGTCTATAATAAAATAATATAATATAGTGCAAAATAATATGGATTGAAAGACAGAAGAGAGAACTTTTTTTTTCATCCAAGTAAAAGTTGATAATTATTATTATTATTATTATTATTATTATTATTATTGTTATCTTTCTTGTTGTACATGGTCACTCATTTCAAGGGGGTGTGGGAATAGGGACAGGCTTGGGGGGGGAATAGGGGACAGGCTTGGGGGGGGGGAATAGGGGACAGGCTTGGGGGGGGGGGGGGGGGGGGGTGCGGGAATAGGGGGACAGGCTTGGGGGTGCGGGAATAGGGGGACAGGCTTGGGGTGGAGGGGGGGGGGGGGTAGAAAGCCTGTCCCCTTATTCCCGCACACACCCCTAACCATCCCAAGCCTGTCCCCCTATTCCTGCACCCCCCTAAAACCCCCCAAGCCTGCCCCCTGCTCCCGCACCCACCAAAACCCCCTAAATCCCCCCCAAGCCTGTCCCCCTACTCCCCCCCCCCCCAAGCCTGTCCCCTATTCCCACATCCCCAAACCCCCCCCCAAGCCTGTCCCCTATTCCCACATCCACCAAACCCCCCCCCAAGCCTGTCCCCTATTCCCACATCCCCCAACCCCCCCCCCCAAGCCTGTCCCCTATTCCACATTCCCCAAACCCCCCCCAAGCCTGTCCCCTATTCCCACATCCCCAAACCCCCCCCAAGCCTGTCCCCTATTCCCACATCCACCAAACCCCCCCCCCAAGCCTGTCCCCTATTCCCACATTCCCCAAACCCCCCCCCCCCAAGCCTGTCCCCTATTCCCACCCCCCATTAATTAAGATATGGTTAAAAGATTGACTATTTACATAAACATTTCACACCATTATTTTCTTTATAAACACATTGTACTAATGCAAGTGATTTGGACTCATCATATCCATTAAAAATATATATATATATATATATATTTATATATATAAATTACTAACTTGTCTATTAGGCTACAAATGTATAGTGAATATAGTATAGTATAAGCCTATTAGTATTTAGGTTATAAGGGAAGAGTTCTGTGTTGGTAAATCTGGAGCAACTGATTCCTCCAAACTATTCCAAGCAACAGGACGCCTTTTATTCTTGTCCATCTGGTTCTGTTTCCTGGCCTATCTTGAGGAATCAAGGTGCTCCGATGTACCCAAAACAAACTCTCCTCTTAACATACAAGGAAAAGGTGAGGTAACATAATATAAAACTAATATTTCACATTATTATACCACTTATACACAACACATTAAACATCACCTTTATTATTATATGTGTGTGTGTGTGTGTGTGTGTGTGTGTGTGTGTGCTGTGTGTGTGTGTGTGTGTGTGTATGTGTGTGTGTGTGTGTGTACTGTGAGTGTGTGTGTGTGTGTGTGTGTGTGTGTGTGTGTGTGTGTGTGTGTGTGTGTGTGTGTGTGTGTGTGTGTACTGTGTGTGTGTGTGTATGTGTGTGTGTGTGTGTGTGTACTGTGTGTGTGTGTGTGTGTGTGTGTGTGTGTGTGTGTGTGTGTGTGTGTGTGTGTACTGTGTGTGTGTGTGTGTGTGTGTGTGTGTGTATGTGTGTGTGTGTGTGTACTGTGTGTGTGTGTGTGTATGTGTGTGTGTGTGTGTGTGTGTGTGTAGCCTTCCTTCACGTCAACGATATCATTTACCAACGTGATGTCTTGGTTTGGATAGGTTGAGCGGGGCATCTGAAAAAAAAAAAAAAAAAAAATTATAAACAACAGATATAGAAAGAAGAAGAGGCGTACAAGTTTCATGTGGGGCCAACTGTACCATCGCTCAAAATAGTATCCGAAAAAAAATCCGCGACGGCGACAAATTAGACAAATGTTTTTTTAGTAAATGTTTGATAGAGAATGAAGTGTGAAGTGTAATGTTTTCACGTTCACATAATTATGATGTTATTGTTTTAAGTAGTGTGTAGCTGCTTGTATTAAATTAAAAGATGGTAGTTAACCTGTGTGTGTGTGTGTGTGTGTGTGTGTGTGTGTGTGTGTGTGTGTGTGTGTGTGTGTGTGTGTGTGTGTGTGTGTGTTATTGTTTTAAGTAGTGTGTAGCTGCTTGTAGTAAATTAAAAGATGGTAGTTAACCTGTGTGTGTGTGTGTGTGTTATTGTTTTAAGTAGTGTGTAGCTGCTTGTAGTAAATTAAAAGATGGTAGTTACCTATTTCATTGGAAAGTTTATCATCTAAAGAACAGAGGGAAGCTGTCAAACTCTATAGGGATGATTATTTATTTTACCATGACTTTGATAAAACTGTTGATTTGTATTGTAGATGTAAAGATGCAAGAAAGAAACCAATAGTGTTTATAGAAGAATATCAAACATATATCATGAATGCAAACTAAAAACTAGTAGTGAATGATAATTTTTCTATATTAAAATTATTGTATACCAATAGGGTACAGTATATAAATCCAAAACTTATAGTCTACAGTAAATCATGGGATAATCTTGGGTAGTACAGGTACAGGTATTAATTACAATGACTGTATAGATGGTAGCATAAGTTCACATTTATCTCATGTATTTAACAATGGTAATATTTCATGTATTTAACAATGGTAATATCTCAATGGTAATATTTCATGTACTTAACAATGGTAATATTTCATGTATTTAACAATGGTAATATCTCAATGGTAATATTTCATGTACTTAACAATGGTAATATTTCATGTACTTAACAATGGTAATATTTCATGTATTTAACAATGGTAATATCTCATGTATTTAACAATGGTAATATTTCATGTATTTAACAATGGTAATATTTCATGTATTTAACAATGGTAATATCTCAATGGTAATATCTCATGTACTTAACAATGGTAATATTTCATGTATTTAACAATGGTAATATCTCATGTACTTAACAATGGTAATATCTCATGTACTTAACAATGGTAATATCTCAATGGTAATATTTCATGTATTTAACAATGGTAATATTTCATGTACTTAACAATGGTAATATTTCATGTACTTAACAATGGTAATATTTCATGTACTTAACAATGGTAATATTTCATGTACTTAACAATGGTAATATTTCATGTACTTAACAATGGTAATATTTCATGTACTTAACAATGGTAATATCATCATATACATGTACTATAGTTATATTTTAACACAGTTTCTATGCTAACAACAATATGTGTAATTTATAATATGTGAAATATATCTTTCATGTGTGTATTCAAATTGTATTACAACATGAATACTGTATATTGTAGCTGATACCAGAGTATATACAAAGGTGGAAATGAAGTAAACTTATGGTTATATTATATAACATAATTATAGGGTTATTATTATTAAGGATGTATTAAGTATATAATGACTAACCTTGTGGTGGTGGTGATGGTAATGGTGATGATGTTAGTGGTCTGTGTGGTGATAATGATGGTTGATGCCATGGTGATGATGGTGTTCCTCTATTCACATGTGGTGATAAAGGTGTACTTGTTATAACTTGTGGTTTAGGACTTGGACTGTGAGGAGGTATTGTTGGATGTGTTATTGGTGAACATCTTGAAGAATGGGGTTGTGTTCTCAGTAGTTGTGATGCTAGGGAGGTTGGTGGTGTGTAGCCACCGGTTAGAAAAGGTGGATATTGTGTTGCTGTAAAAGATGGATGTAAATGTCCCAAAGGATAGGTTGTCAACCCTGCTGCTGCAGCTGCTGCCGCGGCCGTTGCAGCAGCAAAGGCCTGAGCCACTTCTGTGTGTTGAGGGGAAACAGATGGTACTAAACTTGGAGCCAAGGATTGTAACATCATATATCTAGGGTCAAGATAGGGACTCAATCTATATAAACTTGTCATGGGTCCAGGACGTAAATCAAACCGTTCAGCAGGAAGTCTGTTAAGATCAATGAGTGAGTCTGTATTGTCTGTATGTCCAGTACCAAGCTGGTCTAAACCATCTACAAGTACTCTCTCGGATCGGTCTTGTCTTTCCATTTTGACCGGTGTTACTTGAACGTCATTCACTCTTTCTCGTTCTTTTATTGAAGTTGATCTATAGTTGGCATTGTTGGACTTTGGCTCGGGTTTTAATAAAGTTCTAAGGAAGGAATCATTCTTTCTACTAGCAGCACTTCCATGATTTAAAATAGATTCAATACTATATACTGAGGAGGTCTGTGAATTAATGGCACTTCTGTTAGAGTGGTTATGAGGCAGGGTTGAGGTAGAGGAAGAAGAGGCTCTCTCCCCAGTACTAGGTGACACACTGTTCCCGCCAGAATGCAGTTTTTTACGGTGCATATTTTCCTGATCGGACTCCATCTGTCGTAAGTACCTTTTCCTGGGCGATACAAAGGTGGGGTCAACGATGTCTGTACTCATGGCCGGCTTTTCAAACAGGGACTTAACGCTAGTATCTGTTTCAAGTTTTATTCCACATTTCACTCCAAATAAAAGAATCCACTTCTCTAATCTTTGCTTCTTTTCTTCGTTTGACTTTTTAAAACACTCCAATTTTATTTTCCTACGATACGACACTCTGGGATTCTCCGACGCCTTCTCGCTGAGGAAAGGTTGGGCGGTATTGAGGAAGGGGTTTCTTCTGAGGGGAATTCTTCTCCCGACGACACGACTTTTGGAGTGCTGCGACCAACACCAGTAGAGAGACGCTTGTTGCAACACAAAGGTTTTATTGCGTCCGGGTACTGACTGTTTCCTTATGTGTTCATTTGTCCAAGGAGACGAATTCAATGAAGAGCAATCATCTGAAACTACAATCAAAATAATATCACTATTTATTTTATTGTACATTATTTATTTTATAATAATATGAGTATTTTATTGTACATTATTTATTTTATTGTACATTATTTATTTTATTGTACATTATTTATTTTATTGTACATTATTTATTTTATTGTACATTATTTATTTTATAATAATATGAGTATTTTATTGTACATTATTTATTTTATTGTACATTATTTATTTTATAATAATATGAGTATTTTATTGTACATTATTTATTTTATTGTACATTATTTACTTTATTGTACATTATTTATTTTATAATAATATGAGTATTTTATTGTACATTATTTATTTTATTGTACATTATTTATTTTATAATAATATGAGTATTTTATTGTACATTATTTATTTTATTGTACATTATTTATTTTATAATAATATGAGTATTTTATTGTACATTATTTATTTTATTGTACATTATTTATTTTATTGTACATTATTTATTTTATTGTACATTATTTATTTTATTGTACATTATTTACTTTATTGTACATTATTTATTTTATAATAATATGAGTATTTTATTGTACATTATTTATTTTATTGTACATTATTTATTTTATAATAATATGAGTATTTTATTGTACATTATTTATTTTATAATAATATGAGTATTTTATTGTACATTATTTATTTTATAATAATATGAGTATTTTATTGTACATTATTTATTTTATAATAATATGAGTATTTTATTGTACATTATTTATTTTATTGTACATTATTTATTTTATAATAATATGAGTATTTTATTGTACATTATTTATTTTATAATAATATGAGTATTTTATTGTACATTATTTATATTATAATAATATGAGTATTTTATTGTACATTATTTATTTTATTGTACATTATTTATTTTATAATAATATGAGTATTTTATTGTACATTATTTATTTTATAATAATATGAGTATTTTATTGTACATTATTTATTTTATATTAATATGAGTATTTTATTGTACATTATTTATTTTATATTTATGCCTTTAAAGGTGAGATTATGTTGTTGGTAATACATAGATATACATATACACCCTTATTATTTAACACACATACACATATACACCATTAATATTCAACACATACATACATATATACACCATCAATATTCAACACACACACACACAAACACACAATCAATAATCATACACACAAACATACAATCCATAATCATACACACACACACACATACACACACAATCAATAATCATACACACAAACACACAATCAATATTCAACACACACAACAAACACAATCAATAATCATACACACAAACACACAATCAATAATCATACACACAAACATACAATCAATATTCAACACACACAACACACACACACACACAATCCATAATCATACACACACACACACACACACACACACAATCAATAATCATACACACAAACACACAATCAATATTCAACACACACACACACACACACAATCAATAATCATACACACACACACATACAATCCATAATCACACACACACACACACACAATCCATAATCATACACACAAACACACAATCAATAATCATACACACACAAACATACAATCCATAATCATACACACAAACACACAATCAATATTCAACACATACAACACACACACACACACAAACCATAATCATACACACACACACACACACACACAATCAATAATCATACACACACACACACAATCAATATTCAACACACACAACAAACACAATCAATAATCATACACACACACACAACAATCCATAATCATACACACAAACACACAATCAATAATCATACACACAAACATACAATCCATAATCATACACACAAACATACAATCCATATTCAACACACACAACAAACACACACAATCCATAATCACACACACACACACAACAATCCATAATCATACACACAAACATACAATCAATAATCATACACACAAACACACAATCAATATTCAACACACACACACACACAATCAATAATCATACACACAAACATACAATCAATAATCACACACACACACACACAAACACACAATCAATATTCAACACACACAACACACACAAACCATAATCACACACACACACACAACACAAACAAACCATAATCACACACACACACACACACACAAACACACACACCATCAATCAATATTCAACACACACAACACACACAATCAATAATCACACACACACACACACACACAAACCATAATCACACACACACACAACACAAACAATCCATAATCATACACACAAACACACAATCAATATTCAACACACACAACACAAACAATCCATAATCACACACACACAAACACACACACACAAACACACACACACACACACAAACACAAACACCATCAATCCATATTCAACCTCCCCCCCTACTCACCGGACTGTGAATTTGGTGTGTCGTGCCTCAATGGATGTTGTGTGGTGGTGGTGGTTGTAGAGGAAGGGGGCGGCCAATACGTCTTACTCTTTACGGGTACCCAGCCGGCCGGGGCGCCCATTTCGGCACGGTGAGACAACTCCAACAAGAATTTACCCTCTGAAAAAATAAATAAATAACGTTAATAATTTTGTGGTTCATAAATTTACCCTCTGAAAAAATAATAATAATGTTAATAATTTTGTAGTTCATAAATTTACCCTCTGAAAAAATAATAATAATAACGTTAATAATTTTTTAGTTCATAAATTTACCCTCTGAAAAAAAAAAAAATAACGTTAATAATTTTGTAGTTCATAAATTTACCCTCTGAAAAAATAATAATAATAACGTTAATAATTTTTTAGTTCATAAATTTACCCTCTGAAAATAACGTTAAGAATTTTGTAGTTCACCCGAGACAAAATTTACTCTCTGAAAAAATAAATAATCATAACGTTAATAATTTTGTAGTTCATAAATTTACCCTCTGAAAAAATAATAATAATAACGTTAATAATTTTTTACTTCATAAATTTACCCTCTGAAAAAATAATAATAATAACGTTAATAATTTTGTAGTTCACCGGAGACAAAATTTACCCTCTGAAATAAATAAATAACGTTAATAATTTTGTGGTTCATAAATTTACCCTCTGAAATAAAAATAATAATAATAACGTTAAGAATTTTGTAGTTCATAAATTTACCCTCTGAAAAAAAAAAAAATAACGTTAATAATTTTGTAGTTCATAAATTTACCCTCTGAAAATAACGTTAAGAATTTTGTAGTTCACCCGAGACAAAATTTACCCTCTGAAAAAATAAATAATCATAACATTAATAATTTTGTAGTTCATAAATTTACCCTCTGAAAAAAAAAAACATTAAGAATTTTGTAGTTCACCCGAGACAAAATTTACCCTCTGAAAAAATAAATAATCATAACGTTAATAATTTTGTGGTTCATAAATTTACCCTCTGAAAAAAAAATAAATAACGTTAATAATTTTGTAGTTCATAAATTTACCCTCTGAAAAAAAAAAAACATTAAGAATTTTGTAGATCACCCGAGACATAATTTACCCTCTGAAAAAAAAAAAATAACGTTAATAATTTTGTGGTTCATAAATTTACCCTCTGAAAATAATGTTAAGAATTTTGTAGTTCACCCGAGACAAAATTTACCCTCTGAAAAAAAAAAAAAATAACGTTAATAATTTTGTAGTTCATAAATTTACCCTCTGAAAAAAAAAAACATTAAGAATTTTGTAGATCACCCGAGACAAAATTTACCCTCTGAAATAAAAATAAAAATAATAACGTTAATAATTTTGTAGTTCATAAATTTACCCTCTGAAAAACACATTCATAAAAAATATTATAGTTTATTATGATTTGATTTGTTGGGGATTAAGTTTTTAAAAAATTCTCCAAACTATTCCAGGCAACAAATTCCCTATTAGTTATACTGAAGGGTTTTTATTTTTAAACTAATGTAATTCATATTTGTTACATTGGAGTGCCTTGTTGATTCCTCCAAAGTATGCCGGGAAACAGAACACACACACACACACACACACACACACACACACACATACATACATACATACATACAGTACACACACACACACACACACACACACACACACACACACACACACACACACACACACACATACATACATACATACATACAGTACACACACACACACACACACAGTACACACACACACACACACACACACCGCTCGTCACTCGAGAGAGTCAGACGTGAGGTCACGGCGCTCCCAGGGGCAGCCAAGGTCAGCATATTGACCTCTCATCCCACCAGCAATCTATTCACCACACAGCAGTTACATTACCACCCATCTGCATTGAAGAGGACAGTGAGGAAGGACTAATTATTCTACAAGTGAAGAGTAAAGACAGTGATTGTTACAAACACAAAAGTTACACATCGTTATTCCTGTGCTGCTTTGTTCCAACTCAAACGAGGATCTATTTACCCACCGGGAGATGTTATGACTCACCTAAAACTCCTCGGCCTTTATCACGGCAGGGGTTGTAAGGCAGGTAGGAACAAGCACAGACCAATACCAGTGATTACCACCGCCAACAAACAGAAGAAAGTTGCTACAGTCAAACCACGAAACCTCATCTGTGTACCTCGTCTGTGGTTTGCTTTGCCCACATTATTTTTATCAAATGTGACATCATTGAATAATAAGGTGGACGAATTAGTGTCTACAGTGAAATCCATTGCAGCTGATGTTGTGTGTATTACCGAAGCCTGGCAAGTAATTCCTGAACTGTGTTATATTAAATACTTTACCCTGTTTCACCATCTCAGGAAAGACAAAAGAGGCTGCGGAGTAACCTTATTTGCTCATGACAAATACCGCCCCCAACACCTCAATGTGAATATTCCTGAGGGAGTTGAAGTGTTGTGGGTGAGATTAACACTTCCCTCCCACCCTCAACTCACAGCCTCCATTATTTATTGCCTGGTCTATCATCCACCACGTGCACCGACTCATGCAGTATTGATTGAACACGTCATCAACACCAGTGACATATTACGGACCAGGTATCAGTCAGCAAAAATTGTTATCTGTGGGGACTTCAACGAAATTGATACCACCGTATTTGAAGACGAACTGTCCCTCACCCAGATTGTTGACTTCCCGACCCACAATCAAAGTGTCCTAGACAAGATTATCACTGACATATCAGGTCAGTATCTCCCCCCGCAGCCACTTCCACCCGTGGGGATGAGCAACCACCTCTCCATTCTGTGGGCCCCATCCACCTCCAGGAAGTATAGGCCTACACCTGACTCATTAATGAGGCAGTTTGGTCAATGGTTGGTACGTTATCCATGGACAGAAGTGTTAACTGTCAGTGATGTAAACACCAAGTGGATAAACTATTTAGACACCATCACACAAGCCTATCAGTACTTTTTCCCTGAAAAGATTATGACAATCCACCAGTGTGACATGCCTTGGATGACCCCCAGAATCAAACGCCTCATAGAACAAAGGAGGAGAGCCTTCTACACCAACAAGGAGAGATTCAATCAACTGCGAAACAAAGTCATCAGAGAGATAAAGATGGCTAAACTCAGGCATTATCCAAACAAACTACAACAACTGAAACAGACAAACATCAGCCAGTGGTATAGGAAGGTCAAGGATGTATGTGGTATGAGAAATCACACTTCAGCCCCCTTCTCATGTACCAGTGGACACACCAGTGAGGAAGTAGTAAACCTGATTAATGACCACTTTGCCACTATCTGTCAAAGACTACCTGAGCTCAACCCATCCCAACTACCTGCCTACCTCCCCTCCCACCAGTCACCAAGAGTACATCCACATGAGGTTGCCTATAAGCTTTCAAGCTTTAAACTCAAACGTTCCACCACCCCTCTTGACCTACCCATGAAATTATATAAAGAATTTGCTGTTGAACTTGCCACCCCCCTTTGTTCCATAATCAATGCATCCCTAAGCCAATGTAAAGTTCCTTCAGACTGGAAAACAGCATATATAACACCAATACCTAAAGTTTCCAACCCCCAGTCATTCCATCAACTAAGACCAATTGCAATAACACCCCTCCCTAGTCTGCTGTGTGAAAGCTTTGTCTTCAACTGGGCCTCAGCCAGCATTGCAAATGCCATCGATCACCAACAATTTGGCAATATGAAATCATCATCCACCACACACTGTCTCATTAGCCTCCTAGATTTCATATATAAAAATATCGAAATTAGAAAAACCTCAGTTGCATTGGCATTTATTGACTTCAAAAAAGCTTTTGACTTAGTAGATCATAATGTAATAATTAATAAAGCACTGAGTATTGGGATGGATCCAGGTCTGGTAGCCTGGTTGTCAGATTTCCTGGTAGGCAGGCAGCAGGTGGTCAGATACCAGAGTGCTGTTTCAGGACCTCAGAAGATTAAGTCTGGTGTCCCACAAGGGACCTCAGTCGGCCCATTGTGTTTTCTCATCCTCATAAACGATGCCCTGACTGACACACCACACCGTTGGAAATATGTGGATGACTCCACTGTAGGTGTTGTGGTGGATAACACACAATCCAGCTACCACCACCTCCAACAACAACTAAATAACCTTCAGTCGTGGACCGAGGCTAATAATGTGACCATCAACCTCAACAAGACAGTGGTGATGCATTTCCACACATCCACCACACCTATACCACCACCTGCAGTCACTCTAGGAGGTCACCCACTCCAGGTTGTAGAGGCAACCAAACTCCTGGGGATTATAATAGACAACAAACTAGACTGGAAGCAGCATATCACCACCATCACCCAGTCAGCCTCTTATCGCCTCTACATGATAAGAAGGCTCAAATCCCTTGGCACACCAGAGTGTGAACTGAGGGGTATTTACCAAATGTTTGTTCTTCCCAAACTTACATATGCTGCCCCAAGTTGGACTCAAGCCATTAATATCACACAGAAAAAACAACTTGAGAGGATACAGAAAAGAGCCTGCCGTATCATACTGGGCAACCGTTACACCACCTACAAGGAAGCCCTAAACACCCTTCAAATAACCTCCCTGGAAAGTGTACACCTTAATATATTAAAGGGTTTCAGCGAACAACTGCTGAACCACCCCAGACACCGTGAGATGCTTCCCCCCCTCCACCTCCTCCCACCACCACGACGAGCCACACGACACTCCAACATCCTCACACCGATAAGGGCACGAACAGACCGCTACAAACACAGTCCTATACCTTCCATTGTAAATATAATTAACAAAAATAACATCAAATAACACATGTCATCTTAACTCCTCATACATCATTTATACATCTATCATATTTCTCATTATATTATTCATCTATTATATTTTATGTCCATGTATCTTTGTGTATTTTCAGCCTTGCGGCTGCCAATTCAATAAACCGATTATTATTATTATTATTATTATTACACACACACACACACACACACACACATACATACACACACACACACACAGATGAATAAAAATAATGGTGTTGTGTTGTTGCTTGGAATAGTTTGGAGGAATCAGTTGCTCCAGATTTACCAACACTTTAAGACAACGTAAATATAAAGTGATATGTATGTATGTGTGTGTGTGTACTGTATGTATGTATGTGTGTGTGTGTGTGTGTAACATTATTGAAGCCGTAGACAGAACCAAAGATCTGGGAATAATCATGACAACAGATGCTGAATTTTCTACACACATCCAACATGTAGCGAAAAAAATTAGAATGCAGATGGGATGGAAACTACGATCCTTTACATGTAGAGAAGCAACACCCATGATGACCCTTTACCGTTCTATGATTCTACCGCTACTAGAATACTACTGGCAACTGTGGCATCCGTGGAAGTCGGGCGACATAAACGGCCTCGAAGAGAACGATACATTATTATCTACGTCTGGAAAATTGGCAACAACCTTGTTCCGAACGTCTGTACCCACAGTAGCCCAGGCATCGTCATCCACAATCATCCCCGCCGTGGACTAACATGTGTGCCACCCAAGATTAACTTTGGTGCCGGATGATAGCGAGGGTGTAGTGGAGAACGAGAAGGCACTAAGGCAGACTGGTAGGCTAGACAGTGTGGCGCCTGAGGGTGGATGGCACGGGAGGGGAGGTAGACAGTGTTGCCACAGTGGATGGAGAGCGGGATGGCTCAGACACACCGAAAACATACACTCGTCCTCGCACACAGAAAACATTCACTTGTCATTATCAGACATGCCGTTTTATTATGTCCAGCTTAGACTGCAAGCTCAAGCTCTTCCTTGCTTTTTTCGGCTTTACATCACTAGGAGAAGTGGTTGCAGGTCGCTTAGAAGCCATAACGAGACGAATGAAATAGTTATATATTATGGTAGTAAATAGTGATGTTATGGTCATAATATACGAGTCTTGGAACGTAACCCTATTTATCCCATTAAACCTTAAGCTCGTTATACGATCGATCGCTATACGATTGGGTTTTGAAGAACCAAACCCAATCGTACAGTGAGGGAGACCTGTATTATAAATATTTCATAGTAGAGACAGAGATGAAATAATTGTAATGAGATGTGGGAGAGGCCTGCCATGGAGTTAAAAATAGGCAGTAAGCCACAAAACTCCTCCCTTTAATCTCCCCTGGGTCCGAGGCCAAGCCCAGGACACGTGCATTCCTATCTTCCCGTGCCGCACCTTCTCCCTCACTCCTTTCACGGTTCATTACTGTATGTGATTTCCATTTATTCTATTTTGATACTAAACTGAGGTGGTGTTCGGTGTCTTTCTTTCATTACATAATTAGATAATTCTTTATTGTTCTTGTATCACATTACAGGCAGCACAAGTACAAGTGTTCAAGATTCATCTGATGACATCACTGGTTCAGGTTCTGCTGTGACTACTGTTGTAGAGAGTATTAATGTACCTGTGGGTTCTAGTACATTACATGGGAAGAGTCGGCCACCACTGCAAAGGTAGATGATGTCGGTGCCAGAGATTCACAAAATAGAATTGCATATTATGAAAATAGGATAGAAGAGCTGGAGAGAGATGTTGCAAAAGTCAAGGAAGAAAATGTAAAATTATTAGCAACTACTACACATTTGACAAGTGAAAACCAGTCTTTGTTAGCTACTGTAAAACCAACAGACAGATCTAATCCTGTTTTCTTAAAGCAAATTCTCCAACATCACCTTGGTGAATATTTCACTGAAACACAGATAGATTATTTCATCAACAAAAAGACACATAAAGTGGACGGAAGAAGACATTGTAAGTGCCCTCACTCTGAGAAGTGTAAGTGCCAAAACATATTCTTGGATAAGGGAACATTGGAAATTGCCATTGCCGTCTGTCACTACTCTCCATAGATGGGTAAAAGATATAAATTTAGAACCTGGGATACTTAAATCAGTACTAAGAATGATGCATTCTAAAGGGAAAAGCATGACTAGTGGAGAAAAGGCTTGCATATTATCATTTGACGAAATGAAGCTAGATACCAAATATGCATATGACAAGACATGAGACAAGTTTTACTGCTGTTAGAAATATGTTCAAGTTGGGAATTGGAAGCAACCTGTATTTTATCATTATGACAGAAAAATGACAAAAGATATTCTCTTTGAAATAATTAGAAATATAGAGTACTGTACTGTACTTTGGTTTTGAAGTTTTTGGCACTGTTAGTGATTTGGGTGGGACAAACAGAGGTTTATTAACTTCACTGAATATTTCTTGTTCAAAGCATTTTTTCCCCGACCCCTGTGATCACACTAGACAGATATATGTGTTTTCAGATGTCCCCCACATGTTAAAACTGACTAGAAATAACATGCTAGATCCTGGAATACGTACACTAATGGGATTTGTGAACAAGATAAGTGACACACATTTACAAGTCAAGGAGTATGAGAGGCAAAAGGTAAAGGCTACAGCACAGTTGCTTTCATCATCTGTTGGTAAGTCAGTTCATCATTTAGGTGAACAAGGCCTCTTGACCTCTGATAACTGGAAAGTGACAGCAGATTTCATTTTATTGGTAGACAGTTGGTTTGACATCCTAAATTCATGAGGCAGTCATTATCAACATGGAGGTAACGTGTTCTGTGCTTCACCTTGGTAGTTAGATGTACAGTACTAGAGAAAATGATTAATGTTATGTTATTTAATGATCTGAAGCAGAGATATAGCTATAATTTCATCCTAACTAGACGGCTAAATCAAGACGTACTGGAACATTTGTTTGGCATCATCCGTCAAATGGGGAGTGCAAATGATCCCCCTTGTCCTGTGAACTTCAAACACACACTTAAAAGATACATTTTAGGATGCAAACAAACGTTAGTCTCCTTGCAACCCAATACCTTCCTGATGGGTGATGATAAATGCATTGCTGTTGAGTTAAAAGTGTTCAGGACTAACAGTTCACCCATAAAAGAAAATAGTTCCCCATCTCAGGTGTTGCCAGCAGATCCCTGTCTCAGTGCTGAACTCTGCAACACTTTTGAGTACCGATACTGTGATACCAACAGTGAAGATACAACTGAAAACTTTCATGTGCCAGAGAACGAAAGTGAAGAATTTCACTATGTTCTCAGTTACATAGTAACGTGACTGCATCGTGTCACAGTCAAGATGGAAAATGAAGAGTGGGAGCATGTTTTTTTATCAGAGGGGAAATTAATGACGTTTGCTTGTGCCTTATGCCTGACACAAGTTTATATATTCCCCTGCCTTGTTAATTACTTCCCAGGAGTAGGCAGTCATGGGGAGAGTTTAAACATTTACTTTTTATTGAGGGGGGGTGGGAATAGGGGACAGGCATGGGGGGGGGGACTGGGGGGTGCGGGAATAGGGGGACAGGCTTGGGGGGGGGACTGGGGGGTGCGGGAATATGGGGACAGGCTTGGAGGGGGGACTGGGGGGTGCGGGAATAGGGGGACAGGCTTGGGGGGGGGACTGGGGGGTGCGGGAATAGGGGGACAGGCTTGGGGGGGGAAATGGGGGGTGCAGGAATAGGGGGACAGGCTTGGGGGGTGCAGGAATAGGGGGACAGGCTTGGGGGGGGACAGGCTTGGGGGGGGACTGGGGGGTGCGGGAATAGGGGGACAGGCTTGGGGGGGGGGACTGGGGGGTGCGGGAATAGGGGGACAGGCTTGGGGTGGGTAGAAAGCTTGTAACCTATTCCCGCACCCACCCATAACCCCCCCAAGCCTGTCTCCCTACTCCCGCACCCCCCCAAAACCCCCAAGTCTGTCCCCTATTCCCACACCCCCTTAAGAAACTAGTATGTATATCACTTGCATTTCTTTACATACCCAACTTAGAATTATGAGGAATGTTAACTAAAAGTAGCAATATATTAGTAGCACCAATGTTAACTAAAAGTAGCAATATATTAGTAGCACCAATGTTAACTAAAAGTAGCAATATATTAGTAGCACCAATGTTAACTAAAAGTAGCAATATATTAGTAGCACCAATGTTAACTAAAAGTAGCAATATATTAGTAGCACCAATGTTAACTAAAAGTAGCAATATATTAGTAGCACCAATGTTAACTAAAAGTAGCAATATATTAGTAGCACAACTGTCAAATGTGTACCGTATGTCACATTTCTATATTATTACATACCGGTACACACTTTGTATTATAAAGTTTATTTGTTTGCATACTTAATTATACTTAAGTACTGTATATATTATAAAATGTTTTTTTATGTGTTTGGGTATTTTACATTATATCACACAAGTTATGAATCTCTAGTTTAAGAAATGTGGCGTTACTGTAAACGATGATATGTCCCTCATGTCTAAACCTAAACAGTAACATGTCCCTCATGTCTAAACCTAAACAGTAACATGTCCCTCATGTCTAAACCTAAACAGTAACATGTCCCTCATGTCTAAACCTAAACAGTAACATGTCCCTCATGTCTAAACCTAAACAGTAACATGTCCCTCATGTCTAAACCTAAACAGTAACATGTCCCTCATGTCTAAACCTAAACAGTAACATGTCCCTCATGTCTAAAACTAAATGGGGTAAATTTTTACAAGTTGCCACAACAGGATTTCACTGGAAAAAAATGTATTCTTAGAAGGATTTAGTGTGACTACCAGGACCTAACCAGGGCAGACTACCGGGACCTAACCAGGGCAGACTACCAGGACCTAACCAGGGCAGACTACCGGGACCTAAGCAGGAAAAAATATGCAGTAGAAATTAGTCAGACCTCATCTGACCTAACCTAACCTAATCTGGACTGGGACACACTACCGGGACCTAACCTAACCTAATCTGGACTGGGACACACTACAGGGACCTAACCTAACCTAATCTGGACTGGGACACACTACAGGGACCTAACCTAACCTAATCTGGACTGGGACACACTACCGGGACCTAACCTAACCTAATCTGGACTGGGACACACTACAGGGACCTAACCTAACCTAATCTGGACTGGGACACACTACCGGGACCTAACCTAACCTAATCTGGACTGGGACACACTACAGGGACCTAACCTAACCTAATCTGGACTGGGACACACTACCGGGACCTAACCTAACCTAATCTGGACTGGGACACACTACAGGGACCTAACCTAACCTAATCTGGACTGGGACACACTACAGGGACCTAACCTAACCTAATCTGGACTGGGACACACTACCGGGACCTAACCTAACCTAATCTGGACTGGGACACACTACAGGGACCTAACCTAACCTAATCTGGACTCGGACACACTACCGGGACCTAACTTGGGCAGACTACCGGGACCTAACTATAAGAGGTAACTACTGTTATGCAACATTTGCAGAAGAAATGGTATATAGGAAAGTGGTTTGTAATAGTGAAATATAAACACTGGTAATAGTAAAATTTTGAAATGGAGTGACATTCCCTCATGTCTAAATACAAACCATATTATAAGAATGGTTGAAATATAGTTGAAATTACATACCAGTTACATTACAAATAATAATAATAATAATAATAATACAGTATTAATAATAATACAGTAATAATAATAATACAATACAGTAATAATAATAATAATAATAATAATAATAATACAGTAATAATAATAATAATAATAATAATAATAATAATAATAATAATAATAATAATACAATAATAATAATAATAATAATAATAATAATAATAATAATAATACAATAATAATAATAATAATAATAATAATAATAATAATAATAATAATAATATTAGTTACCTTTGAAAAATGTGAGCCTGCCGCCACCGGGACCAGACCCCACACCAGCAGTATTACCAACAC
The DNA here is from genome assembly GCA_034508575.1 of Petrolisthes manimaculis. Taxonomy (NCBI): domain Eukaryota; kingdom Metazoa; phylum Arthropoda; class Malacostraca; order Decapoda; family Porcellanidae; genus Petrolisthes; species Petrolisthes manimaculis. The sequence goes on from JAWZYT010004463.1 coordinate 20,722, forward strand.
CAACAGCAACGGCAGCAGAGTTGGCAACATTGGGTTTGTGTTCCTCCGCGCCGCCGCTGGTACTACTTGGCCGAGACAGTGTGTGTGTGTGTGTCGGGACCTTAGTACTACCACTGGGTATTGGGGTTCCTGGTTTACCCTTCACCTCCGCCCCCGCACCACCACACCCTGCTGCCGGGGGGGACACTAGGGGGCGGGGGGAGGGGGTGTTGTTGTTGTTGTTGTTGTTGTTGTTGTTGTGGCTCAGTAAAGGTGTCGTCGTGGGACTTTCACACTTAATAACGACCTTAGTGGTTTGTGAAGGCGGGGTGGTCGAGGCACTTGTGGGGGTGGGGGTGGGGGTGGGGGTGGGGGGGGACAGGGGCGGCGAATGTGGCGTCGCTGCTGCCGCCGCCGCTGCTGCTTGGGGCGGGGGTAGGGATGGGTGTGGGTGTGGGGGGGGAGTGGACGTGGTGGTGGTGGTGGTGTGTGGGGGCGTGGTGGTGGGGGGCGGGGGCGGGTGCGAGTGTGTCGTGGGGGTGGGTTGGGGTGGGGGGGGTGGGGGCGGCGGGGGTCTCTTCTCCACCATACCTCCCCCTCCTACTACTAACGTCACTCCTCCTCCTCCTCCAACTCCTCCTCCAACACCTCCTCCTCCACCAACACCTCCTCCACCAACTCCACCTCCTCCTCCACCTTTGCTCATCCTAACACACACGTCGCTCCCAACCTCCGTTTTATTCTTCATGGCCTGCCTGGGGGTGGGGGAGGGGGGGGTGGGGGTGGGGGAAGGGGGGGGAGGGAGGGAGGGAGGGGGAAGGATATAACTCACAACAACAACAATAATAACAACAACAGCGACGCCATAATCATTTCCTCCATGATCTCAAAATAATAATAAAGTAATAATAATAATAATAATAATAATAATAATAATAATACGAGTGTGTGTGTGTGGGGGGGGAGGTTGGGGGGGAAGGGGAGGGAGGGAGGGGGGAGGGGGTATACCTCACAATGCCATCACTTCAATAATAATAAAGTAATAATAATAATAATAATAATAATACGAGTGTGTATGTGTGTATGTGGGGGGGGGAGGAGGGGGGGGGTATATTCAACAATAATAATAATAATAATAATAATAGATGCTGAAGATTAAGTAAGTAAAGTTTAATTAAGTAAATAAAGTAAAATAAATAAATACACACAGACAGACACACCACTATAAAGTAAGTAGTTAGCTGTGCCTCACTTACTCACTTTATCTACTTTATTTATCTACTTTTAAGGTTCATTTCACTTCACTTCACTGTGTAATATTGATCATTAAGGTCATACTAATAATACTAATAATAATAATAATGTATATGTGTGTGTGTGTGTGTGTGTGTGTGTCTGGCTGGGGTGGCTTGGTCGTCAACACACACAACAAGAAACATCAACAACATTCATTTTCTTTCATATTATTTCGTTTCGTTCCGGGGTGTTCCTTGTGTTCAGCAGTGTTGCCAATACACACATACATATTACAGATGATTTCCCCGGCTCTCTCTCTCTCACTCTCTCTCTCTCTCTCTCTCTCTCTCTCATGAATTTTTGTGATATGAGCTTTTACCACATTTTTCTTTACCGCACTTCCTTCTCTCTCTCTCTCTCTCTCTCTCTCTCATAATCCTCTCTCTCTCACTCACTCTCTCTCTCTCTCTCTCTCTCTCTCTCTCTCTCTCTCTCTTACCCAATTCTCCTTCCTTTCTCCCCCCTTTCCCTTTCTCATAATCCTCTCTCTCTCACTCTCTCTCTCTCTCTCTCTCTCTCTCTCTCTCTCTCTCTCTCTCTCTCTCTTTACCCAATTCTCCTTCCTTTCTCCCCCCTTTCCCTTTCTCATAATCCTCTCTCTCTCACTCACTCTCTCTCTCTCTCTCTCTCTCTCTCTCTCTCTCTCTCTTTACCCAATCCTCCTTCCTTTCTCTCCCCTTTCCCTTTCTCATAATCCTCTCTCTCTCACTCACTCTCTCTCTCTCTCTCTCTCTCTCTTTACCCAATTCTCCTTCCTTTCTCCCCCCTTTCCCTTTCTCATAATCCTCTCTCTCTCACTCACTCTCTCTCTCTCTCTCTCTCTCTTTCTCCCCCCTTTCCCTTTCTCATAATCCTCTCTCTCTCTCTCACTCTCTCTCTCTCTCTCTCTCTCTCTCTCTCTCTCTCTTCTATTAATACCATCATGTATCCACCTAAATACTTCCTCATGTTCAGTCTTGCCCTTCTTTTAAATAATTTCTTGCTGTGTCCTCTTGTCCTGTAAAGTGATGGTCTAATGTACTGCAACCTGGTGAATAAAAGCGAGCTATTGGAGTTAATTTTATGAACCAAATATGCACACCCAACAGCTATAGTTTCGGATCATTTTTCGAAGCCATCTCATTGGAAGGTGTTACAGTACATTAGACCATGACTTTACATATTCAATGGCAGTCACATCCTTCACCTTATATGGGCACCACACCTAATTTGCATATTCCATAACTGGTTTCACTAAGGAAATAAATAGAGACTTAAATAATAGCCTCATCCAAACATAGAAATATCCTCCGTATTAGGCCAACAAGCCTATTAACTCTATTTATATTTTCAGATAAATGTTCTTCAAAATTCAATTGATTGTCTATTATAATTCCCAGAGGTGTTTTTCTGCCATTACTGTACTTAATAAAATCCCCTCCATTTTATAAGTTATCTCTGGGACAACAGATTTATTTATATTTCACCATTGCTTCAAGATCGAGCGGTTATATTTTCCTGTAATTTTCTGCAGTCCTCACTATCTCTAATTTTTTTGAACATTTTAGTATCATCCGCATAAAAAAAATAATTCACTCCCATTCTTCATTTACATAAAAATCACAGAAATAAATGGCCCTAATACTGACCCTTAGTATATGTTTGTTTAATAAGATATGATTTTATTTATTTATCTTTTATTTCCTATATTTTCTTTTCCTTTATTTTATGTTAAGGTGGGGGGGGGGAGTTAGGGGACAGGCTTGGGGTTTTTTTGGGGTGTGTGTGGGAGTTAGGAGACAGGCTTGTTTTTTTTTTTTTTGGGGGGGGAGTTAGGAGACAGGCTTGGGTTTTTTTTTTTTTTTTTGGGGGGGGTGTTGCGGGAGTAGGGGACAGGCTTAATTGGGAATTGGGGGGTGCGGGAGTAGGGGACAGGCTTGGGGGGGGTGCGGGAGTAGGGGACAGGCTATAATAATAATAATAATAATAATAATAATAACAATAATAATAATAATAATAACATTCAATTATTATTATTATTATTATTATTATTATTATTATTATTATTATTATTATTATTTACTTTATTTCTTTAGTTACCCACCTTTTATTTTTGTCTACATTTGTGCTGGGGTTTTATATATATATATATTTTTTTGTTTGTCGTAGGAGTGAATCAAAATATATATAATAATTTCTTTCCTATTATTTGAGTTTCGTTCCGTCGTTCCTCTCGTTCACAGACGCGGCATCAATTATTACCAACATTATTATTTACTTTATATTCTTTAAGGGGGTGTGGGAGTAGGGGACAGGCTTGGGGGAGGGGTTTGGGGGGTGTGGGAGTAGGGGACAGACTTGGGGGAAGGGTTTGGGGGGTGTGGGAGTAGGGGACAGGCTTGGGGGAGGGGTTTGGGGGGTGTGGGAGTAGGGGACAGGCTTGGGGGAGGGGTTTGGGGGGTGTGGGAGTAGGGGACAGGCTTGGGGGAGGGGTTTGGGGGGTGTGGGAGTAGGGGACAGGCTTGGGGGAGGGGTTTGGGGTGTGTGGGAGTAGGGGACAGGCTTGGGAGAGGGGTTTGGGGGGATTAGGGGGTGCGGGAATAGGGGGACAGGCTTTCTACCCACCCCAAGCCTGTCCCCCTATTCCTTCACCCATCCGTCAGTTCCCCCCCCAAGCCTGCCCCCTAATCCCCCCCAAGCCTGTACCCCTAGCTATTCCCACCCCCAAGCCTGTCCCCCTATTCCAGCACCCCCTAAACCCCCCCCCCCCAAGCCTGTCCCCCTATTCCCGCACCCCCTAAACCCCCCCCACCCCCAAGCCTGTCCCCCTATTCCCGCACCCCCTAAAAACCCCCACCCCCAAGCCTGAGAGAGAGAGATTTAATTTAGTCCGTAGAGAGAGAGAGAGAGAGAGAGAGAGTGAGAGAAAGAGAGAGAGAGAGAGATTTAATGTAGAGAGAGAGAGAGTGAGAGATATTTAATGTAGAGAGAGAGAGGAGAGAGAGAGAGAGAGAGGGAGATATATTTAATTTAGTCCGTAGAGGGAGAGAGAGAGAGAGAGGGAGAGAGAGAGAGAGAGTGAGATATATTTAATGTAGAGAGAGAGAGAGAGAGAGAGAGAGAGAGATTTAATGTAGAGAGAGAGAGAGTGAGATATATTTAATGTAGTCCGTAGAGAGAGAGAGAGTGAGATATATTTAATGTAGAGAGAGAGAGAGAGAGAGAGAGAGAGAGTGAGATATATTTAATGTAGAGAGAGAGAGAGAGAGAGAGAGAGAGATTTAATGTAGAGAGAGAGAGAGAGAGAGTGAGATATATTTAATGTAGAGAGAGAGAGAGTGAGATATATTTAATGTAGTCCGTAGAGAGAGAGAGATATATATATATATATTTAATGTAGAGAGAGAGAGAGAGTGAGAGAGTGAGATATATTTAATGTAGAGAGAGAGAGAGAGAGAGAGAGAGAGAGAGAGAGATTTAATGTAGAGAGAGAGAGAGTGAGATATATTTAATGTAGAGAGAGAGAGAGTGAGATATATTTAATGTAGAGAGAGAGAGTGAGATATATTTAATGTAGAGAGAGAGAGAGATATATATTTAATGTAGAGAAAGAGAGAGAGATATATTTAATGTAGAGAGAGTGAGATATATTTAATGTAGAGAAAGAGAGAGAGATATTTAATGTAGAGAGAGAGAGAGAGAGAGTGAGATATATTTAATGTAGAGAGAGAGAGAGTGAGATATATTTAATGTAGTCCGTAGAGAGAGAGAGAGTGAGATATATTTAATGTAGAGAGAGAGAGAGTGAGATATATTTAATTTAGTCCGTAGAGGGAGAGAGAGAGAGAGAGAGAGATTTAATGTAGAGAGAAAGAGAGTGAGATATATTTAATGTAGAGAGAGAGAGAGAGAGAGAGAGAGTGAGTGAGTGAGGTGGCAACTTTTTACACTTTCTGCACTGATAAGTTTTCTAGTTCACAGCATAACAACATGAAACACACACACAGACAAAACTATGGGGGGGGGGGCTTACTGCAGGGATGTAGGGGGTGCGGGAGTAGGGGGACAGGCTTGGGGGGGTTTTGGGGTGTGTGGGAGTAGGGGGACAGGCTTGGGGGGGTTTTGGGGGGTGTGGGAGTAGAGGGACAGGCTTGGGGGGGGTTTTGGGGGGTGTGGGAGTAGGGGGACAGACTTGGGGGGGTTTTGGGGGGTGTGGGAGTAGAGGGACAGGCTTGGGGGGGGTTTTGGGGGGTTAGGAGTAGGGGGACAGGCTTGGGGGGGGGAATAGGGGGACAGGCTTGGGGGTGGGGGGGAATAGAGGGATCGACAGGCTTGGGGGGTGCGGGAGTAGAGGGACAGGCTTGGGGGGGTGCGGGAGTAAAGGGACAGGCTTGGGGGGGTGCGGGAGTAGGGGGACAGGCTTCCATGGAGGGGGATAAGGGTTAGTGGGAATAGGGGACAGGCTTTCTACCCCCCTCCCCCAAGCCTAGCTGTCCCCCTAGCTATTCCCACCCCAAGAGCCTGTCCCCCTATTCCCGCACCCCACAAACCCCCCAAGCCTGTCCCCCTACTTCTGAACCCCCCCCTCCCCCAGTCGCCCCCAAGCCTGTCCCCTACTCTCACACCCCCTTAATTAAATTTTGATAATATTGTTTTCGTTTTATATGCAATTGTAGTTTTATATTATTAGTAAAATAATTAATGTATTGCCATAAAAATAATAGTAAAATAATTAATGTATTGCCATAAAATAATAGTAAAATAATTAATGTATTGCCATAAAAATAATAGTAAAATAATTAATGTTTTGCCATAAAAATAATAGTAAAATAATTAATGTTTTGCCATAAAAATAATAGTAAAATAATTAATGTTTTGCCATAAAAATAATAGTAAAATAATTAATGTATTGCCATAAAAATAATAGTAAAATAATTAATGTATTACCATAAAAATAATAGTAAAATAATTAATGTATTGCCATTGGGATATATTTTGTCTTGGTGAGTTTTCATTTAATGGCGTTTTGTTCCTGACCAGAGGACCGCCGCGGCTAGACCTAAAATAAAGCAAAATAATAAATAAATAATAATTAATAGATAGTAATAATAATAAATAATAATATATAATAATAAATAATAAATAAATAATAAAGCTATACGTAAAATAAAGCAATATGTAGATCATTGAGATAAAAAAAAAAATAGTCATACCACGACTCTGAAAAAAGTACCATTAAAAATTAGAAGGGAAATATTGAATCAAAGACAAAATTAATTCGAATAACAAAATAATGAAATGTATAATAATATAAATATTATTATTGGCTTCGCCGGAATTAAACGGAACGGAACACAACAGTCAGTAAAAAGACAGTGTTGCCAAATTTAAAAAGAATTCCCCAGATATAAAGAATTTCTGCTGATGATCTTGATGAGGATTTTTTTCATGATGTGAAAATTAATAATAAAAACTTTCAACAATGGAAATAAAAAAAAAATATTGTGATATTTATAATAATAG
>JAWZYT010004464.1:0-27500 GCA_034508575.1 Petrolisthes manimaculis
CTACTCCAATTTTTACATTATTTTCTGCATTTTTTGTTATCATTCCTTGTGGCTTGGGGGGGGTGGGGGGGCGAGGGGGGCGCTCGGCTTTTTTTCTTCTACGCTTTCGGCCCCCTTGATTTTTTTCGCGCTCCACACAGGATCTGTAATTGGCGGACTATAGTGTGTGTGTGTGTGTGTGTGTGTGTGTGTGTGTGTGTGTGTGTGTGTGTGTGTGTGTGTTAACTGTTTCCTCCTCCGCCTTTCTTTTTTTTCAGACACGGAAAAGATCATCAAAAGTGTAGGTAGCTATGAGATGTGTGTGTGTGTGTGTGTGTGTGTGTGTGTGTCTTTAACCTATCTATCTGCCACCAGAAGAAGAAGTATAGACATCTTTTCAGAATCCATTTCCGCACTAAGAGTTTTTTTTGTTTTCATTGAGAGTGAAGGATGCAGCCATGAAATCCTTATATATATATACAGTACATACTGTACATACAGACACTAGTTTCTAGGTCACTTGAAACGTACAATTATAATATTAGCCTATACACACTAAGTTTCTAAGTATACATTTCATACACTTAACTTTCACCATCTGCAAAGTTGCTATAGTTTTAAGATCATTTGAAATATGCAATTAAAATATTTACCGACACCAACTATTGAGTGTGTAAGTTTATAATGGCTTGTACTCAATAGTTTAATAGGTGTACAAGGTCGCTTAATTTTTAGTTGAAGTGAGACTTGTAATATGAGGTAACATACACTCGTAGGTTGAGGTGTATAGAGGGGGTTTTGTGGAGGCCAAGTGCCAACACCCCAAAACCATAAAGATTATCCTAAATCTCAAAATCCCTCCGTTCTCTTTGATACATTGGTTAGGGAGGACTGTGATAATCCTACTCCCTCCCCCGTCACTTGTCGCACCCATTGTATAGTATATAGTATAGTTCAGTATATAGTAGTACAGTAGTAGTCAAGGGCCCTTATAGAGAAGAATGGGCCTTAGTAGTAGTAGTAGTAGTAGTAGTAGTAGTCAAGGGCCCTTATAGAGAAGAATGGGCTTTAGTAGTAGTAGTAGTAGTAGTAAAATGGGGCCAAGAGATTCATTCATACACATCTACACTGCTGTGACGATGGTGTTGTGTGGTTGTGTAGAAAGACAGACAGATGCGAGAAGAGAGTGTAGTACATAGAAAGCTGAGGTCAGGGAAATGGGAGTAAAGAGGTGTGACGAAAGAACAGGGAAATGGGAGTATACAAAGAAATGAGACAAGAAAGGGGAAATGGAGTATGCAAAGTGATGAGACAAGAATAAAAGAATGGAAGAAAGAGTGGAAAATCGAGAATGAAAGAATGGAAGAAAGATTTAAGAATGAGGGAGGGAGGAAGGGAGAGAAGAATGAGTGAGGGATGAATGATATATGAATGAGGGAGGGAGTGAAGGAAGGAATAAGAGAGAGAGAGAGAGAAGATATGAATGCGGGAGGAAGGAGAGAAAATCAATAATAACGATGGAGTGATACATATAGAGAAAATAAGAGTAAGAGAGAGGGAGGAAGGATGGAAGAGCAGAGAGAAAAGTGAGGAAGGAAGAAAACAGGAGGGAAGGAGGGAGGGAGGGAGAAATATTACGAGGGAGGTAGTGGTGGAGGGAAAGGGAGGGAGAAATATTATGAGGGAGGGAGGGAAGGAAGGAGAGGGAGGGAGAAATATTATGAGGGAGGAAGGAAGGGAGGGAGAGGGAGGGAGAAATATTATGAGGAGGTAGGGGTGTGTGGAGAGGGAGGGAGAAATATTATGAGGGAGGGAGGGGTGGAGGGGTGGAGGGAGAGGGAGGGAGAAATATTATGAGGGAGGGAGGGGTGGAGGTAGAGGTGGGGGGAGATGGTACTCACAATTACCCCCGAGTGATGAGTTGGTGTGGAGGAGAGAATCTGTACCTAATCCCTCTCCTAAGACACTATCATCACACCCTCTTCTTACTCTCTTTCTCTCTCTCTCACACACAGACATATCTCTCTCTCTCTCTCACACATACACACACCTCTCTCTCTCTCTCTCTCTCACACACATACACACACACACACACCCCTCTCTCTCTCTCTTTCAATCTTTCTCTCTCTCTCTCTCTTTCAATCTTTCTCTCTCTCTCTCTCACACACACACCTCTCTCTCTCTCTCTCTCTCTCTCTCTCTCTCACACACACACACACACACATACACACCTCCCATCTCCTTCCCTCCCTCACATTATCTTCCCAATTCTCAACTTCCCTGTGTGTGTGTGTATGTGTGTGTGTGTGTGTGTGTGTGTGGTGTGTGTGTGTGTGCGATTTACCTTGCCCTTCAGTAAACATATATTATTGGTCGCCATTCTCTACCCAGCTGTATTTTCTTCTTATATTCTTATTTTTATTTTCTTTATGTATGCCACACGTGTTACTATATCATATTAATTTTATAACTCCAATCCTTCCTATCCCTTCCTCAGAAACACACACATCCTCTCTCTTTTTTTCCTGTGTATGTAGACTTAAGGGGGAAGTTTTGTGCTGGTAAATCTGGAGCAACCGAATCCTCCAAACTATTCCAAGCCACAGAACACATTAGTTTTGCTCTTCTAGACTTGTTTCCTAGCATACTTTGGAGGAATCAAGGCACTCCAATGTACCAAAAAAGAATTACCACCTTTTAAGGACCCTGTGATCGTGTGTGATACTTGGTGGCTACTGGTTCCTCCTGACTATGCCTTGAAACAAACTCCTTCCCTGTAGGTGGTGTTCAGTGGCAATGTTGGAAGGACTCCCAAACCTCCAATTGTCTGACTACATCACAGGGTAGGATAATGCTCTCTATTCCGAGGTACTGTGATCATTAAAAAATATCGACATTTAAATTTAAAGATGATACAGTACAATACATGCATTAATTAACACTATAGTTGTAAATTTTTCATGACAACTGACAATCAATAGGTGTATAGTCTTGGTAATGAGGTATATTATATCACTAGCCACAAGTTTAAAAAGTTATATGTGTGGAAACAATCTGCTTATCAAACTTCATTGCCAGCATAGAATTGCGTAATTCTGATCATAGCGGAGTTTTATTTTAATAATTTGCAATAATATATAAGGGGGAAATCCCATACCGCCGTTCCTGTTAATTTTTACTGTCATTCCAAATCACCTTTCCTGTTTTTACCTTCATTCTATTAGCTTTTCTTGTTCTTACTTTAATTGCCATCATCTTTATTGTTCTTCCTTTCATTCCAATCATCTTTCCTCTTCTTCCTTTCATTGCAATCATCTTTCCTGTTATTACTTTCATTGCCATCATCTTTCCTGTCCTTCCTATCATTGCAATCACCTTCCCTGTACTTCCTTTCATTACAATCACCTTCCCTGTACTTCCTATCATTGCAATCACCTTCCCTGTACTTCCTATCATTACAATCACCTTCCCTGCACTTACATTGATCTCATTTGAGTTTGTTTATGTATGCCAGGGAAGGGGTCGGGTATGGAGAGAGCCTCGTGGACATTACTCTCACTCTGAGGGCGGACTCTCTAGGTATTCCCACACTCCGCCCTCCTCATTCCTTGCTAATCCCCCACACAGGCCCTTCTCCTCCTTCTCCTCCTCCTCCTCCTCCTCTTCCTCCTACTTCTTCCTCCTTTTCCTACCTCCTCCTTCTCCTTGTTGCTCTCCTCTTCTCCATTCTGCCTTCCCATGTTAAATCTCCCATCCATTCTTTTTTATTTCCTTTCCCTTCTATTTCCATTCTCCAACATTTTAATATCCACCTTTCCCTACTCTGTATTTCCCTGTTCTACTTCCTTCATACCCTTCCACCCTTCCTCCCTCCTCTCTCTTCATCTCCTTCCTTCTGCCCTCTCCATTCTTCCTTCTTCCTTCCTTCCTCCCTCCTTACCTCTTACTAAATAATTATAAGGTATCTATTTAACTCCCACCATTTAGTTTCTCTCTCACCCATCCTTATCATTTAGTTTCTCTCTCACACACATCCTTATCATTTAGTTTCTCTCTCACCCATCCTTATCATTTAGTTCCTCTCTCACACACATCCTTATCATTCCTGCACACTACACCTGCTGCTCTCACCATTCATACCTTACTCTCTCATGCCATCATCCTTTGCAACCCCTTTATACATACAGTCTCTCTCTCTCTCTCTCTCTCTCTCTCTCTCTCTCCTCTCTCTCTCTCTCTCTCTCTCTCTCTCTCTCTCTCTCTCATTTTGACCCCCCCTAGAACACCCCAACCTTCACCATGACCTCCCCCCCTTCCCCTACCACCTCACTACCCTTCTCCCACCCACTCACCCATCCCTCACCCGTTTACTTCCCTTCCCTCGTCCCATTATTAACCACGTAGATAAAGTCAAGGATAAGTAATAACAATTCAATATTACCGTTCGCTCTTCTGTCTCTCTCCTCCAACAACAACAACAACAAGAAGCAAACCCAAGTCCCTTCTGCCTGCTTGTAAGGACTTCAAGTTTTAGCCAATGCCTGTGAGAAACATATTAATGTAGGTCAAGTTCAATCCAGTGTAGATAGATGACATTCTCTCTCTCTCTCTCTCTCTCTCTCTCTCTCTCTCTCTCTCTCTCTCTCTCTCTCTCTCTCTCTCTCTCTCTCTCTCTCTCTCTCTCTCTCTCTCTTTCTCTCGATGCATGACAAAGCTGATAACAAACACACTGATAGACATCGTGTTGGAGGGAGAAGGTGAAGGAGAGAGAGAGAGAGAGAGAGAGAGAGAGAGAGAGAGAGAGAGAGAGAGAGAGAGGAGAGAGAGAGAGAGAGAAGGGGGGGGGGGAAGGAATTAAAGTGAGGAAAGATTATTTGACAACTAGAGGAGTAGAAGACAGGGAGAGGAAGGAGAGGAGGGAATGATGGAAGGAAGAAGAGAAGTATAGGAAGGGAAAGATGGAGAGAGAGAGAGAGATAATTAAAAAGTAAGATGGGGCGAGGGAAGAAACAAAAAAATATAAAATGATAAAGAGGAAAGGGAGATGAAGAGTGTCAGATAGATAGATAGAGAAAGAGAAAGAGAGAGGAAAGAAAGAAAGCCAGACAGGAAGGAAGGAAGGAAGGAAGGAAGGAAGGAAGGAGAGAAAGAGAGAGAGAGGAAAGAAAGAAAGAAAGCCAGACAGGAAGGAAGGAAGGAAGGAAGGAAAGAAGGAGGGTGATAGATAGATAGAGAGAGAGAGAAAGAGAGAGGAAAGAAAGAAAGTCAGCCAGGAAGGAAGGAAGAAAGGAAGGAAGGAAGGAGAGAAAGAGAGAGAGAGGAAAGAAAGAAAGTCAGCCAGGAAGGAAGGAAGAAAGGAAAGAGAGAGAGAGGAAAGAAAGAGAGAGGAAAGAAAGAAAGTCAGCCAGGAAGGAAGGAAGAAAGGAAAGAGAGAGAGAGGAAAGAAGAGAGAGGAAAGAAAGAAAGTCCAGCCAGGAAAGAAGGAAGAAAGGAGGGAGGGTGACCAGCAACCCATCATGAGAGCTTAAAAATTAAGATCAAGTGAGCGTTGGAGGCGAGCGAGGCGGGGGCTGCTGATCCCAACTAATCTCCCCCTAAGTCACTCTGCTCCCCGCAATAACTCACACTTACCTCACCCCACAACCCCTGCATGCTGATGGCCACACTGTCCCCTACCCTCACCCTGACCTGACCCCTACCCTAACCTATCTTACCCTACCCTACCGTACCCTCTCTCAATGCATCCTTCCCTACCCCTTCCATACCCTAACCTACCTTATCTTACTCTACTCTCTCTCAATGCATCCTCCTACCCCTTCCCTACCTTACCTTACCCTATCCTACCCTACCCTCTCTCAATGCATCCTTCCCTACCCCTTCCATACCCTAACCTACCTTATCTTACTCTACTCTCTCTCAATGCATCCTCCCTACCCCTTCCTACCCTAACCCATCCTACCCTCTCTTAATACATCCTTCCTACCCCTTCCATACCCTAACCTACCCTACCCTACCCTCTGTCAATGCATACTCCATTCCCTTCCCTACCCTAACCCATCCTACCCTCTCTTAATACATCCTTCCCTACCCCTTCCATACCCTAACCTACCTTACCCTACACACACACACACACAGCTGTTACACAAATAGGGAATTCTTTTCACACTAGTCATTCTCCCACACCCAGACAAATATAATTATACAGTCACATACCTAATGCTCTCTCTCTCTCTCTCTCTCTCTCTCTCTCTCTCTCTCTCTCTCTCTCTCTCTTACACATACATACATACACCAATACACCATCCGACTTTATAGCATCAACTTTGTGACACAGATGTAAGCTAAAGCCCCATTGTTACACACACACACACACACACACACACACACACACACACACACACAGAGAGAGAGAGAGAGAGAGAGAGAGAGAGAGAGAGAGAGAGAGAGAGAGAGAGAGAGAGAGAGAGAGAGATAAAGAGAACAACGTGGTGAGGCATAAACGTGTTTTATATAACTCAGAGAGGGATTAGCGTTTGGACTCGTGTTGTAAAAAAAAAAAAAATATCCGCTAGGCTAACCTGGTCTTCTTTGTTCTCGCTCCTTCATTGGCTTATCCTTTTCATCGGCGTTAAAAGTCTTTGTGGCAAGTATATATATTTTTATTTTCCTACGCCATTGTCTGTCTGTCTGTCTGTCTGTTGGTGTGTGAGGAGGATGATATTGTGGTGGTGTGGTAGTGTCTTTTTGAGGTCGTGGTAGTTGTTGTTGTTGTTGGTGGTGGTGGTGTTGTTGTGTGGTAGTGTCTTTTTGAGGTCGTGGTAGTTGTTGTTGTTGTTGGTGGTGGTGGTGGTGGTGTTGTTGTTGTGTGGTAGTGTCTTTTTGAGTTTTTGTTGTTGTTGTTGTTGTTGTTGTTGTTGTAATATGTGATTCCTGCTCTAAGTTCATTCATTAGCAAATGTATCAAACCCATGGCAGCAAATATATAGGTTATTCCTATAAGTGTACAAATCACAACAGATACTCAGGCTGATAAGTTCACGTATGTATGTAGAGAGAATGCTGGTGTCTATTACGGGTGTGTGTGTGTGTGTGTGTGTGTGTGTGTGTGTGTGGTAAGGGTGTAACAACATTGGGATCTGCTAGCTAGGGCATCAGGCGACGTCTTAGCAAAGGTTGAGTCTTTATCTTTACTTTGTTTGAGGGGGACCGAGCCAACTTTGATTAAAATATATGTATAGAATGTTTAATGAAAAAGTTTTGATAGGTGATATTATTGTAGGAAGAAAATTGAACAGCTATTACACTCTCAATCTTATAATTTTGGTTCTGACACTGGACATAATATTATATAGGCCTTGTGACTATATTATTGAGGCTTAGGTCATCCCCAACTCTTATTTTCACTATAGGCTCAGTTTGGACGAATCAATAACCTCGAATTCGCCTATAAAATCATAATTCCAAAATGACTTTAGTTCAGAGAAAGCAGTTAGTGAAGAATATCCTGTAGAGAGTCAAACCTGGCCACTCCAAGCATCACAGACAACCTTTTAACAGTGCAATGTTACACACGTTCATCATTCATTCTATCCCACAAGACAGCCCTCAGACAGTGACGGTGAGGCTGTCCAGGTTGATTCCCCTCCCTTGTTTAGAAAGCTAGTTAGTTGGAGTTTTAAACGTGGTGGTGGTGGTGTGAGGTAAGATGGTGATCTCTCTGCCATCTGGTCCGGGATTACACAGGAATGAAGGTGTGTTGCAAGAGATAACCTCAGTGGGTGTTCTGGGAAGTACGGTACCACTATAGTGTATACAATAACTCCGGTGGTCTCTGCTGCTGTTCTACCGTTACTATGGACTTTGAATATAATTATAGCGCATATAAAGCAACAGACATGTGATCATTTACTCCACAGAAAGTCACTAATGTTTCACGTTCCAAGCTAGCAAGATTGATGTGTATGGTTCATGCATCGAAAGATAATGTTTTCGAGGCGAGCGAACTTTGGTGACGATTAAATCTTAAGCTTCCGTCCACACATATACAAGTAAAGTGATTTTGAAAGATGTACAGTATACCTGTTGACTACAAGAGGGCCTTGGAAAAATGATTAAAGCTCCGTTATTAGTATTGTAAAAAAATAAAAAAATACACCACTAAAGATCCATACGTGCTATTGTCGTTCGTTGGCTGATACAACACTACACTATTATTCTAAAGACCACACCGAAGCTAGAGTTGTTTCTCTCCTCCCCTTCCTTAGTGATGATTGTGTACAGGGAGTTGCTGAGGAATATTTTGTGTCAAGAATCTCTTTTGTGGTTGTTGTCGTCGTTGTTGTTGTTGTTCGGAGGGTGTGGGGGGTGCATGTGTTTGTATGTGTGCGTCTGTCTATGTATGTGGGTGGTGTAGGTGTGTGTGTGTGTGTGTGTGTGTGTGTGTGTGTGTGTGGTCCAAGTAGTATGTGAGGGAGATTTGTCAGTCTTTTTATACTTCACACTACAAAGCTGAACTTCACCACTAGGGAGGATTACCGCCTTGAAATCCTTCCACGTGTGAGCTTTGGCCAGGTTGAGACAAACTGTGTAGGGAAAGATGGGGACCTTTTGATGTTGTTTTGATGTTGTTCTTGTGTCTACAGTTGACCAAAATAATTCCTCTTTTATTCATTTTTTATTTAAAACATACGTAAAAGTTTTGGGATATTTACACTGGTAAAATTACTTGAAGTTTCACATGTTTTCCCATTCACGTATTTTTTTTGGATTAATTCGTAATACAAGTCTCCTGAAATGGTTCCCTGCGTATACAAACACACACAATGATAATTTCTCTTGAGGTTTGTTCCACCGAATAGACACTTCAATAGAGCAAGGATAGCAACTTTGTAGGTTGGGGGATGATGTTTTGATGTAACAAGACTGACTGCCTGAATGACCAACACCATGAGTCGTTAATTAAGTATAAAGCCCAAAGTCTTCTTCTTCCATCTTTAATCTTTAATTCACTTGTGATGTTTGTGAATTGGTGACTACTCTTTCCTTCAAACTATGTGGTAAATCTGAAACAACTGATTCCTCCAAACTTTCCCAGGCAATAGGATACCATTATTTTTCTTCATCTGGGTCTGTTTCCTGGCATACTTTGGAGGAATCAAGGCACTCCAATGCAACAAAAGTGAATTACCCCTTTAAGGAACCCCAACCAGTAATAAAGATTTTCATGTTGCGTGAGGGGAGATTATGCAACGACTCCCTCCCCCTCCTCCCCCCCTCCCCCTCGTCCACTAGTGCATGTTGTTGTATATAAGAGGCTCGGCTAAGTAAGGTTAACTTGAGCAAGGAAAGCTTAAATCAGACGGGATTACATAAGTTCCTGCCAAGTGATATCCAAGGCACCGGGGCCAAACTACAATATTTATTCATTTTTGTTATTATTAATTATTATTATTTATTAATTAATTAATAATGTTTATTATTAAAATGATTAATGTACTGTACCTCCCAAAAGTATCGTTGAAATAATGTGCTTTACAATCTGCCACACTGGAATATAATATACATTTTTTTTAATAAGTTCCAACGCTACACACACACACACACACACACACACACACACACACACACACTAACACAGGACACGGGCGTTGCGTTAACAGACTCATAGGATCCAATGATCACTATTAAAATGGCTACTAATGCTTCTTTCTCACTCTCTTTTTTTTTTTTTTTTTTTACAGACTCCCGAATTGAGGACTGGAAGCTGAACCTCGCCTCGACATCTTTCCTATCAATTAATGTAAGTACAGTACCGCATTATTATTACCTCTCCATTTAATTAACCCTGCATGCATGATTGATGGTAAGTAAGTAAGGTTCTCCTATGATGTTTTATATCGGCTGGCGTTAGTCCCAGGCAAATTATCGAAGGAATTTATTTTTTGGAAGTAATATGTTAACCCTGGCTCATGGTAAGTTCTCCTATGGCGTTTTATATCGTTTGGCGTTAGTCCTGGCATATATATTGTCGAGGGAATTTGGTTTTATTTGAAGGTTAGCTGAAATTGGGTTTAATTAACCTTTACATCTGTAGAGTGTGTGTGTGTGTGTGTGTGTGTGCTTTTTTTTTTTTTTTTACGACAGGTTAAAGTAGCGAGAATAGTTTTTAATAAGTGGTTGCTATTTTACACTTTTAAGGGGGAGTGGGAGTAGGGGACAGGCTTGGAGGGGGACTAGGGGGGTGCGGGAATAGGGGGACAGGCTTGGGGTTGGTAGAAAGCATGTCCCCCTATTCCTGCACCCCCCTAACATCCCCCCCAAAAAAAACCAAGCCTGTCCCCCTATTCTAACACTGCCCTAAAAAACCCCAAGCCTGTCCCCCTATTCCTACACCCCCTTAATAGTGTGTGTACGATAATACCTTAAAGGAGGAAGTAGTGCAGTTTTGGTAAATCTGAAGCAACTGATTCCTCCAAACTATTCCAAGCAACAGAACACCATTATTTTTGTTCCTATGGCCCTGTTTCCTGGCGCACTTTGGAGGAATCATGACACTCCAATGTAAGAAGAGTTAATTATATACCCCCTTAATATTTTTATCTGTGTTAGAAAAATGAGTAAATTGTAACACGCTACTGTTCTGGTCTGCTCAAAAAAAAAAAAAAAAAAAAAAAAAAAAAAAGTGCCAATGTATCCCAGCCCCAATATTAATTTCTTTGCCATCAAGTAACTATAAAGTAATAAGAGTCAAACACGAGCCATGATATACCCTAAAGGAGAAAAGACGAAACTGTAAAAAAAAAAAAAAAAAAAAAAAAAAAGCTTCAGTTTGGCCTCTAATTCTGTCTGTCTTATATATATAAATAAAAATATAACAATTCACTAACACAAGTTGACCATACATACCTTTCCTTTTTTTAGCTTCATTTACTTTGTTTTATATTATTGGTGCAAAACATAATATATACTGTAGTTTCTTATATTAGTTATTTTCTTATATAGTTTCTTATATAGTTTCTGCTTTTCAGTATCATAGTATCACTAGTGCAACTCAGACACATCGTTCAACAATCATCAACAAACAAACCCCCTCTGTGAGAAAAAGTGTTGTAATTAACTATTTTGTGTTCACTGTTCAGATCCTCCAACACCTTTACCACCACTACCATCACACATACACACACAACAACCCACCACCACCACATATTACACACACAACCACCACATACACACACAACCCACCACCACACACACACACACACACAACCCACCACCACCACCACACACACACACAACAACCCACCATGCACCACCACAACCACCACCAACACCACCAACACCAACACCAACACCACCACACACACACACACACACACACACACAACACCACCACCACCACCACAACCACACACACACACACACACACCAACATCATCATCACACCACCACCACCATTAACTCACCCATTGGTACCATGTGTGCAGGATGTTATGAGAGATGAGTTCGCTTCACGATTTGCCCATTCTAATCTCTGCAAATACCCAAATCGTGTCGTTCGGTATAGGTGCAAAATATTACCACCCCCTCCCCCCCATTGTGGCCGCTTTCAATACCTTTCCTTTAGTCGAGTGTTGTTAAAGTTGTCGGGTTAAATCTGGCTAAAGACAATCGGATCCGAATTCGCAACATGCAGATCCGGATAACTTTTCCATCCCTCTATAAATTCCCCACACTTCTTTGTTGCGTAAAACGATGCCATGTCTCGCATCGTATACGTATTACTATTATGTTATATTATATAGGAGACATAACACATGGGCCGTCTATACTTACAAACCAGTCACATACACACACACACACACACACACACACACACACACACATAATTATATTAACCCGACACACACACACACACATACATTTAGAAACCCGACACACCCACACACATACACACACACACACACACATATGTAGAAACCCGACACACACACATATACACACACACACATGGACATGTAGAAACCCGACACACACACACACACACACACACACTTTGCAGAAACCCGACACACCCACACTATCTTGTATAAGATTAAAACTACCATCATCCTCATCATCATATCATCACTATCATTATCATCCTCATCATCACTACCACCATCATCACGACCACCACCACCACCACCACCATCATCACTACCAGCTAATCACAATAATTATCATAGATTGTGTTATAGTGATGAGCCGATGCCAGGTTAATAATTATTATCCTTGGTAATTAGCAAGGCTGAATTCAATATTATTATTTTTTTATATAGACACCAACTCAATCCTTGAGAGGCGACTCCATCATTAAGGCAGATAGATATATAGATAACTAACCCACAAGGAGCTTATTTTATTTTATATCATCAATGTATATTAAAAATTGCAACTTTTTCAAACTTTCAAAAACGGTCATTTTTACAAACTTTTTTTTTCAATTTTTAACGATTCCAAGATAAAATGTTTCATCTTCACTATTCCCCAGAGATACAAGAGACATTGCCCTTTATATTTGGCAGAGATAAGTATTAACAGATGTGGGTGGGTGGGTAGGTAAAATGTGTGTGGTAGGTAGCGGCGGGGGCGGCGGGATGGCGGCGGCGGCAGCAGCGGCGGGGCGGCGGCGGCTGCGGCGGGGCGGCGGCGGCGGCGGGGCGGCGGCGGCGGCGGCGACGACGAATAAAAAATAAATAAATAAATAATAATAATAATAATAAAAAAAGGTAATTATTACAAAAAAAATAATAAAACAAATTATTAAAAAAAAAATATTATTAAAAATACAATTAAAAAAACTAATTATTAAAAAATTATAAAAAAAAAATTTATAAAAAAAATTATATATATAAAAAAAGATTATATAAAAAAAAATTATATAATAGAAAAATTATATAAAAAAATTTTATATAAAAAAAAATTTATATAAAAAAAAATTATATAAATTTTTTTTATATAAAAAAAAAATTATGTAAAAAAAAATTTATATAAAAAAAAATTTATATTAAAATTATTATAAAAAAAATGGGTGGGGGTGGGGGCGTGGGGTAGGGGTGGGGGTAGGGGCGGGGGCGTGGGGTGGGGGTGGGGCGGGGTGAGCGAAGCGAGCAGCGCCGCAGGCAAAAGCACCCACGGCGTAGCCGTGGCTGACGAAGCCAGTGCTTGCATAAAAAAAAATTATATAAAAAAAAAAATTATATAAAAAAAAATTATGTAAAAAAATTTTATATAATTTTTTTTTTATTATTTTTTTTTATAAAAAATATATATATATATAAAAAAAAATTATATAAAAAAAAAATTATATAAAAAAAATTTATATGAAAAAAAAATTATATAAAAAAAAAATTATATAAAAAAAAAATTATATAAAAAAAAAATTATATGGGGTGGCGGCGGCGGTGGGGTGGCGGCGGCGGGGCGGCGGTACGACGGCGGCGGGGCGGCGGTACAGCGGCGGCGACTACGACGAAAAAAAAAAAAAAAAAAAAAAAGGTAATAATAATAATAAAAAAAAGTTAATTACAAAAAAAATAATAAAAAAAATTATTAAAAAAAATTATTTATTAAAAAAAAATAATAATAATTATTAAAATACGACGGTAGTGGCGGCGGCGGCAGCGGCGGCGACGGCGGGGCGGCGGGGCGGTGGTGGCGGGCGGGTGGCGGCGGCGGGGCGGCGGCGGTGGCGTCGGCGGGGCGGCGGGGTGGCGGCGGTGGCAGCGGCGGCGGGGTTGCGGCGGGGCGGCGGCGGTGACGACGAATAAAAAATAATAATAAAATAAAATAAAATAATAATAATAATAAAAAAAGATAACTATTACAAAAAAAAAAAAAATAATAAAAAAAATATTAAAAAAAATATATATTATTAAAAAAACAATTAAAAAAACTAATTATTAAAAAACGGCGGCGGTGGCGGCGGCGGTGGCGGTGGCGGCGGTGGCGGCTGTCGCGGCGACTGTGGCGGCGGCGGCGGCGGCGGGGCGGCGGCGGCGGCGGGGCGACGGCGGCGGCGACGACGAATAAAAAAAAATAATAATAATAAAAAAAGTTAGTTATTAGAAAAAAAAATAATATAAAAAAAGAATTAAAAAAATATATATTATTAAAAAAACTATTAAAAAAACTAATTATTAAAAAACGACGGGGGATGCGGCGAGCGAAGAGAGCGGCGAGAGGGGGTCGAGCGCAGCGAGGCTCGAGCGGAGCGAGCAGCGCCGCAGGCAAAAGCACCCACGGCGTAGCCGTGGTGGGCAAAGCCCAGTGCTTGTTATATTATTATTATTATGCAACTTTTCATTCATTTACCCTCGTGGTGTGTGTGTGTGCGTGCGTGTGTTTTATTTTTTATTTTTTGGGTTGAGGTGGTTTTGTGATTGGAAGTTTGTTTACAGACTCTTGTAGATTTTTTTTTTTTTCAATTTAAGGTTTTGTATTTGTTATACTATTTTTCATCCTCGTTTTTGTGTGTGTTATTTATTTATTAAGGTTGTGTAATTGATATATATTAATTAATCTTGGTTTTGTGTATTTGTGTGTGTTGTTTGTTAAGGTTTTTAGTCTTATTCATTTTTTTTTTAATGAGGTTTTGTGTCTTATTCATTTATCCTCGTTTTTGTGTGTTATTGATTAAGATTTTGTGTATGTTGTTGTTGTTGTTTTGATTCTCCCGGGTCAGAATAGCCTCCTGCCCTACAGACCCTCTGTAACCTCTGGTGAAAACAAAACAAAAACAAATTAAAATAAAGGAGGGGCTGGCCCTATATGCCTGGGCTACTGAAGCACATCCCAGGGAAATGGAACAGAGCTTACTGCACCAGGGAGTCTGGGGGCCTCCGACCACCAGGGAGATTGGGGGAAGGTCTTTGATCCCACAGCCAGTGTTGTGGGCCCAAGTCCACGTTACCACAAGAGCTATAAGTGGGGCCACAGCTTCCATGATACCAGCCCTGAAGGGTGAAGGGTGAAGGGACCATAAAAGGGGAGGGAGTTTACACTGCTGCATACAAAGGGATAATGCACCTCCATGTGTTGGCGGTTCACACAGAAGTGGAATAAAAAGATCCTCCGGTTGCAGTACACCTCGTGGCCAGATCTCGTCAAATCCACTAGAGAATGACCAGATCCTACAACAATCTTTATTCTAGCTGTGTGGGGGATAAATAATATTCATAGAGAATAAAGTCAGCCCCCCTGTGCAATTTTTGCATCTGTTATTCAAAGTGCGTTTTTATATTTTCATAAAAGTGAAAAATAAACAAAATACACAGATTCTTTTCTAAGTAATCCTTATGACCTTAGAAAATTACAGTATACTGTACACATAATACACAGGAAAGATATGAGTAGTGAGAGTGGAGGGAGAGTGAGAGGAGGATCGGAAAAATAGTGAGAGTGGAGCGAGAGTGAGAGTGAGAGGAAGACAGCGAGCAGCGCCGCAGGCAAAAGCACCCACGGCGCAGCCGTGGTGGGCGAAGCCCAGTGCTTGTCAATTTTAATATTATTTTGCTATCGTTCCTCAGTGTTATTAAAGTTTTCTTTGTTTCTCTGGCTTGATATTATTAGTTGTTTCTTAGCTGTTTCTTTAGTGTTATGTGAGTGTGTGTGTGTGTGTGTGTGTGTATGTGTGTGTGAATGAGTTAGTGTGTGTGTGTGTGTGTATGTGTGTGTGAATGAGTGAGTGTGTGTGTGTATGTGTGTGTGAATGAGTATGAGTGTGAGTTTGTGTGTGTGTGTGTGTGAGGATGAGATGGTGGTGCCTGACCCAAGGATAACATTGAAGGATAATCTGTGAAGTGTGAGGGGGGGAGGGGGGGGTGATAGGGGGGAACAGGGAGAGGTTATGTGGGGGGGGGGAGGGAGTGTGAGGTAGGAGGGAGGCAGTAGGGCTTATCCCAAACAGTGTTAATCCCCCTCGCTCTCATTCACACACGCACACACGCACATACATACACACACATGTATAAGCTCGCGACACACACCCTCACATACACATGGACAAACCCGCCACATATATACACACACAAAACTACGTCCTGTATACACACACAAACTCATCACACACACACACACACACACATACACACATCTTCACACCCCGTCACACCATGTTTCTTCACTACCTCACCACACATCTTCACTACCTCACCACACATCTTCACTTCACATTTCTTACCACCCGCACTCAATATGAAAGATGTCGGTGTTTAAGGCCAACCAACCAAGCACCTTCTTTTGTGATCTAGCATCTGTTTTCATTTCTAGTGCTACAAGTTGACTACATCTTACCTTTACATCTTACCTTTTCTTACTTTACTTTTGCACAGAACAGATAGACACCATCTCTTTTGTCCCAATACACAGACGATAGTTTATGATACACTATATTCAAGAGTAAGTAATTTTCATACAATTAATAAAATAAAATTTCTGCTCAAGCCACAATTATGTCTAGGCGTCAATTGGTGGAACTGGTGAGTGTATTTGCCGTTGTAGTGATTGGAGTAGTGGTTATGGCTGGATCACTCATGTGTCTACTGACTGCCAGGGAAATCAACAGAACCAGTAACCTTGAAGCACAGTTGACCTCCCAACAAGAAGGAAAAGTTGAGGCAGCATGTGGACCCCGCCCTCAGGTAAACTACTGGACTCCCTACCACACCAAGGCCAGGTACCAAGCCTACAACTACTGTTTGGCTCACCAATTAGCACGCCCCACTTTTTTCAGTTCCATCTTTACCCTCGTACCTACGCTTCTTGTCATTCTGTTAGTAACCACTCTCTTGTACTTCAAGATCAAGGCCATGGAGTATGCTAAGGCTTGTGCTAGAGTGTGTGGTAGTGAAATAGGAGAGCATATTCGTTATGAATTTGGACCTTCCGCTGCTGATGCTCAGATGGAAAATTCCTGTGTTCCACGTGAAGAAATGATGTATGACATGAAAATGAACGAGGACGAAGTGAGGGTGAGACTACATTTGCAGGTTGAAAAGTGTGGTAATGATTGCAATGGTAAATGTGTACCCAGCAAAGAAGATATGGCTTTGCTCCATGCTCGTTACTTTACACAAATTCCTCCTAACTCTGAAAATGTTCAAGAAATCAAACAAGCTATCACTAACATCACTAAAAATTTCTTCATTGAAAATGGTATGTCCTTGTGAACACTGATGTTCTCTAATGACCCCAGAGGTTGTCCCATTACTACACAGATGTATAATATTGGATGTAAATTATATAATAATTGGTTGACAGAAAGGCTTCCTATCGTGTTTGTAAACAAAATACAGATATCATCCATCTCTGTTTATCTACATTTATTTGATCCTTTGCTTGGTATGGTTTGGAGGAATAACCCAAAATCCACTTAAAATTTCATAAACCATCAGAATATAACTTACAATGTAATTCTGCAACAGAAACCAAGTTTACAGACAGAGAATCAAACCAAAGTAATCACATAACCTCTTCCACACGGATATCTGGTCTTGCCTCATCCACCAATGGGTAGTGAAAATATTGACTCCTGGTTGCGGCAATATTATTTCCTCATAAAGGAAGGGTTGGCATCCGGCTGAAAACATTGACCCTACACTGAAGTGGCACAAATGTAAACAAAAAAATGGTATATATATTAATCTCATAATGAATATGATGGCATCATCCACTTTTTCCTTAACGTTTGTTGATTAAACGATACTGCATTTCATCAATATTTACAATACTGTTAACTCTTTGTCTGTCAATCAAAATGTTTTTCTCAACTCCAAGAATATAATCAACGTCAATCAAAGGTGCGAAACTTTACAAAAACTGCTACAGGAATATGTCGACCAGTTACTATTCCAAAATAAATGTTGTCTTCAATTTACCTGTTTACTCTTGATATTGTTGACAGAAACCAAGCACTGTAATTTGTTCTCCGAATGTAAATGTGTCAGTCAGAATACAAAATAATATACGGGGTTCCGTTTGTTTATACCAGTGGTAGTGGAGATGTGTCCTGGTTAGTGAAGATGTGCCGGACATTATCATACTGCTGTCTGTACAGATTCCAAATATGTTTTTAGTTTTGCTGTAAGATTCCTTCATGTTTAAAATCAGTATCACATTTAGCAAGGCTGAAAACATATTCTTCTCTTCACCCCATAAATTAATTGACTGAACACATACATACATACATACATAGATAAATATTTGATCATTCAGACTGCCTTCCTTCCTTCCCAACACAGTAGAAAATCTCCAGCGTGGGTGACCGTATAGTAGGAAGTAAATAAAAGCGACTAATTATCCCTCCTGCCAGGTGATGGTGACGGGGAGGGTCGGGTCGGGGAAGTATAAAATGGGACATAATGCTGCCTCACGTAAAATGGTTCAATAATACCATGATGTGTAAAAGTGTGGTGGTGTCTCCATCATCGCTGAGTTGTAGAGAGAAAGGGGGTAAAGGAGAGAGAGAGAGAGAGAGAGAGAGGGAAAGAGAGAGAGAGAGAGGCAGGGCTAGAGAATGAAGGGACCTAGAAAGAGAAAAAAAGGGAGTCAGTGATAGAGAAGGAAGGGAGGGAGAAAGAGAGGGATGGAGGGTAACAGGAGCTGGTGACAGTGAAGGGATTACCACTAGTAATTATGATGTTACAGGAGTTGACAGGAAGGGCGAGGGAGAGCTTTGAAAAGGAGGTCCGGGAAAACACACACACACACACACACACAGATAAAAGGAAAGGTAGGTCCGTGAAACATAAACAAACACTGACTAATCGTAATACTTAAATAGTGATCACCTGGTTCGTTGTCTTCCTCTCTACCCTCAACATTATTATTCTACAGATACAGTGAGAATGGTGATGTTGACTCTTATATATTATCCTTAGAGAACCTTTAAGGGACCCTGTGGTGTAGTCAGAAAATTGGAGATATACGAGTCCTTCAAACTTTGCCACGAAACACCATCCATATAGAAAGAACCTGTTTCGTGGCATAGTCAGGAGGAATCAGAAGCCACCAATTCTCAAACACGATCACAGGGTCCTTAATGTCGGAGAATTGGAGGGGAAGGTCAGTGATTCCTCTAAGCTATACCGAAAATACAGTAACATTTGTATTTGTATTTGTAATCAACGTTTTATGGCATAAATTAAATACTTAGAGGAATTCAAATGATAATAATTCAAATATTAATAACCGTTCAATAACTTATCACTGTCTATTGTGTAATCATGAAGAGAAAAAGGTAGGGTTTATTATCTCAAATGTTGCAAATACAGTTAATCAATGACCTGTAATTTGTTTGTGGGTCCTTGACACTTTTGCTCGAACTAAACCCAGTCCAAAGGCAGAGAAGGAAAGGAAAGAAGAAACTCACACCTCAGACCGTTCTTGCTGAGTCCATCTTATATCATTTTTAGGGACCAACTTGAACACAGTGCGACATCACACCACTCATGGGAACCCAAGTACTCGTCGACCCATCTTCGTCTGTAAACCCACGAAGAATGTATTTGACGATATTTGAACTCATGATCCATTAGCGTGTGTGTGTGTGTGTGTGTGTGTAGGACGTGGGTGATTAAGGAAAGTATAGGGGAAGGGCTGTGGAGGGTAAAAGAAGAATTTAGAGGGTGAAATGGAGGAGATATAACAATGATGAAGAAAAGAGGAATAATGAAGGTGAGACAAGGGAAGGGGAGAGGGTGAGAGAGTACAAAAGGATGAAGGGAGAAAGAATAAAGAGAGGAGTAAAGGAGGGTGAGATAAGGGAAGGAGGGAAGAGGGGTGAGAGAGGACAAGGGGATGAAGGGAGATAGAATAAATAGATGTTTGGAGGAAAGTGAAGGACGGGAAGGGGGTGAGAGAAGACAAGAGGATGAAGGAATAAAGAATAAAGAGAGGAATGGCGGAGGGTGAAGGATGGGAAGGGGGTGAGAGAAGACAAGATGATGAAGGAATAAAGAATAAAGAGAGGAATGACGGAGGGTGAAGGATGGGAAGGGGGTGAGAGAAGACAAGAGGATGAAGGAATAAAGAGAGGAATGGCGGAGGGTGAAGGATGGGGAGAGGGAGTGTAAGGGATGGGGAGGGTGGTTAAGGAAGGACAAGGGGATGAAGGAATAAAGAGAGGAATGACGGAGGGTGAAGGATGGGGAGAGGGAGGGTAAGGGATGGAGAGGGTGGTTAAGGAAGGACAAGGGGATGAAGGAATAAAGAGAGGAATGACGGAGGGTGAAGGATGGGGAGAGGGTGGGTAAGGGATGGAGAGGGTGGTTAAGGAAGGACAAGGGGATGAAGGGGGTCGTGGAGCATGAAATTCCAGTAAAAGACTCCCTCGTCTCATGGACTTATAAAGAGCCTCACCCATTTTCTTCTTTACTTGTGTCGCCATACTCACTTGGCCATGCAGGGGGGTTGGTTTATTGTTTACAAGGGCGGCTCCAGGGGTTGGGGTTGGTAAATCCTCCAAACAATTCCAAGCAACAGGACACCATTATATATATTATTTGTCCATCTGGTTCTGTTTCCTAGCATAACTTTGGAGGAATCAAGGCACTCCAATGTAATAACAAAAGTGAATAAATTAAACCCTTAATGAGAGAATCAGAGTGCTCCTCAGTTGGTGTGTTTCCTCCAATCGTCTCCTCAAGTATAGGTTCATGTACTGTTGTGGACACATGAAACAGACACACTTCAAACGGGTCCCTTATAAAGTATAGAATAGGACTCCTCGCCTCTACATACAACGTCTCATCCTATAGTATACCTCCTTAAAAAAAAACAGAATTATTATCAGTTTAGCTTCAAGAAATGCAAGGGATGGATATTATTTTCATCTCTGATTCTCTCTCTCTCTCTCTCCTCTCTCTCTCTCTCTCTCTCTCTCATGTTTGTATATATTTATATATATATATATAAATAAAAAACTAAACACAAAAACATATTAATAAGTTGTCACAAAACCAAATATAAAAATAACAAACACCACTGTATGAAAAAATAAAAAAAAAATAAAATAAAAAAAAGAAGAAGACGTGTATAGCGAGCGATGAGCGAGTAAGAAAATAAAGTCTGTGTTGGCGCGTGCAATAAAGAGCTCGCTTTTATAATGACGTCCGTAGCCCCTGGATAAACATTTAGAGTCCTCCCAAGTAGCCAAAATAAATCTTCTAATTATAGAGAACGCCGGCATCTCACTGTTGTTTTAAGGGACCCTGTGTTGTAGTCAGAAAATTGGAGATGAACGAGTCCTTCAAAAATTGCCACGAAACACACACACACACACACACAGAGAATACACCTATATGGAAGGAACTGCTTGTTGTTTCGTGGCATGGTCAGAAGGAATCAGAAGCCTCCCATTTTCAAACACGATACAGGGTTCTTAAGTCGGGATAAAAACAAAAGAGGGGAGGACATCGGACAAGAGTAGGGGGCGGAGGGGGAGTCGGGGGGGCGGCCGTATGTGTGTGTGTGTGTATGTGTGTGTACTGTCTGAATTTGGGGGTAGGGGGGGGTGCATGATAGAGGGAATACAAAGGAATACAAAGGACATTCAAACAGCAGGAAATGATTTAAGGAAAGGAGGTGTGGAGAGGTGTGGATGAGGGAGGTGAATAGAGAGAGGTGTGGATGAGGGAGGTGGATAGATAGAGGTGTGGATGAGGGAGGTGGATAGATGGGAAGCGGTAAGGAGTGTGTGTGTAATATAGGGGAGGAAAGGTTAAGAGTGTGAGAAAAGAAAGAAAGAGAGAGAGAGAGAGAGAGAGAGAGAGAGAGAGAGAGAGAGAGAGAGAGAGAGAGAGAGAGAGAGAGAGAGAGAGAGAGAGAGAGAGAGAGTTGAGGGAAAAAAATATCGTGTGGAAACGGAAAGGGGCATAGGGAAGGAGATGAAGAGAAAGCGAGATGTGTGAAGGAAAGACAGGAGGAAGGAAAATTAAATGTAAGTGGTATGAAGGATAGACGCAAGGAAGAGAAAGGAAGTGAGAAGTGTGAAGGAATTATGGATAGGAGAAAGAGAGGGGAAAAGTTTACAGTGGGAAGGAAAGACAGGAGAGAGGAAAGGAGAGAGATGAAGTGATTGGAGGAAAGAAAGACTGAAGGGAGGGAAGGAGGAGGGGTGACTGAAGAGAGGAGGGTTGGAGAGGGAGGGGGGAAAAGGAGGGGGTGACAGAGGTAGTTGGAGGAGGTCGTGGTCGGGGGTGACGGTAGGAAGGGGTCGAGGGAGTCTGAAGGGGTCGAGGAGTCTGATGGGGTCGAGGGAGTCTGAGGGGGTCGTTGGTAGTCGGAGGGGTTCGTGGTCGGGGTTGAGGTAGGAAGGGGTCTGGGGTGTCTCTGGGGGGTCTGGGGGGTGGGGGTCGGCGCCTGTAGGATCCTGGTGGAATAGCTCTGTAATCTGGGACCTCTGGCGGCAGTCAAGATATTCACCCGCCCATTTTTAAACCGTTTAAGAAGGCAATTTCTCCAGAGATTTCGTTTCCTCCTCCACTCGACCTCTTGTCTGTCTGTCTGTCTGTATGTATGTGTATATATATGTGTGCGTGTGAACAAGTTTCTGTATGTGTGTATGTGTGTATAAGTGTGTAAGATTAATTATATGCATGAAAACAAGTATTTTTGTGTATGTTTGTGTGTGTGTGTGTGTGTGTGTGTGTAAATTGGTTATGGTATGTACTATACTTGGTGGTGATAGAGTATGGTATTAATGTGGTCATAATACAGTGTGTGAGGAGGGAAGGGAATATCGTGTGTTGATGATGTGGGTATGATACGTAAAGGGGCGTGACAGTGTATGTTGGATTGCCCTTCATAATGTATGGTATGGTACTGTATGGTAAATGTATGGTACTGTATGGTATGGTGGTACTGTACTTATGGTGGGGTGGTAAAGGAGGCAATGTTATGTTATGTTATGGTATTGACAAGTACATGAAAGTGTGTGTGTGTGTGTGTGTGTGATGGAAATTATGGTATGGTGTTAATGAAGGTATGGTCCTGTAATCAATAGACAGAAAGTTTATTGCAACAAGTGTGGAAGAATCTAAGTGGGAGAAGGAAATAGTGTCAGTATAACACAGTCACACTCCACCCACCCATTGGAAACTGAATGTACAAACTCAAATGCTAAACAGTATTTATGTGAATCCCGTGTGTGGTTTTGAGAGCCGTCTACACCTCGTTAGTTACGTCGCTGTTTGTCCATAGATTATAATGTGTACAGAACGTTTGAGCCATGATAAAAATGAACTCAGAACTTTTTATAATGCTCTTCAAACCTTATAATAAAGTCTGAAGCAAAGTTAGCCTATACCAGAGTTAAGGGGGAAGTTTGTGTTGGTAATTCTGGAGAAACTGAATCCTCCAAACTATTCCAAGCAACAGAACACTTTTATTTTTGCTCTTCTGGTCCTGTTTCCTTCCTGGCATACTTTGGAGGAATCAAGGCACTCCAATGTACCAAAAAAGAACTACCACCTTAAGGGATGAAGGGCCACTGATTCCTCCAATGTATTCCATAAAGGGACACACACCTCAATGTTACTTATAGGGAATCTGTTTTGTGATGTAGTTTGGATGATTCAGTAGTCCTTCATTTTACCGTCAGTAGCGTCGCCCCTGAAGTGTAAATAAATAACAGTACTGACGGCTATAGAACTCGTCTTCATTTCTCGTGTATTCGCTTCACCCAAACATTAATATTATTGCAACTCCAGTCGGTCTTATTCTCTCCAGTGATGTGTGGGTGTGACAGCAAAATACGTACGACTTGCTTTCTGGAACCTGTCAATTTGAAGTTTGGTCACGTGAAATTTCCACTTATTGACAAAGATTATAGTTACAGTGTTGGCATCCTCTGCATCCTCTGATTCTTAGGTATATTTTTCTAGGTTAGTTCATGTCACCTTATATATATACATACTGTTCTGTATATAACACACAGTATGTATTGTAGTCATAATATGAAGATACATTGTAATTTTCCGGATATTTAGATAATTATCCGAATTTCTTGATGGTAATTTTCCGGATCCTGTGGTAATTTTCCGGATGCTATGGTAATGATCTTGTGTGAGGGTAATATATGACCTTCGCGCGCTGCTTCCGAGTGCCAGGGTCCCGCCAGATCCGGAAAGAAATCCCGCGCAGATTCTTATTTTGGGTCGGGCGCCGCAGGGGTCCGGAAAAGACAGACGTGGAGTTGGTGTGACAAGAGAGGCCCCGCCAAATGAGCCCTCCAGCCCCGGGGATCACTCTCTAAATATTGCTAAAGACAGCCGCTACTCCACCCGGAATTAATGGGTCTGGAGGAGGAGGGGTGGGTTTTGTTGTTGTTGTATGTTTAGAGAGGAGGGTCGTGATGAGTGAGTTGTTTAGGCCACGTTGTTGTTGTCGTTGTTGTTGTTGTTGTTGTTGTCGTTGTTGTCGTTGTTGTTGTTGTTGTTG
Organism: Petrolisthes manimaculis; assembly: GCA_034508575.1. Lineage (NCBI taxonomy): Eukaryota > Metazoa > Arthropoda > Malacostraca > Decapoda > Porcellanidae > Petrolisthes > Petrolisthes manimaculis. The sequence goes on from JAWZYT010004464.1 coordinate 24,457, forward strand.
TTGTTGTTGTCGTTGTCGTTGTTGTCTTATTCTTTTATTATAACCCTATAGTTTTAGTCTCAGGATTCTGTAGCTGATAATAGTTGCTACTCCACCCGTATTGTTGTTGTTGTTGTTGTTTAGAGTGGGGGTCATGTCAACAGCATTTCTGGTCGACATTCAGAGTAGTAAACCCGAAGCAGAACTTCACTGTAGCCTCCTTGTTGTTGGTGTGTCAGTGAACTGTCTGTTGTCAGGGCATTGTCAAACGAACTAAAGTATCTGACATTATTTGACATATGCTAGATTATATTAGAACAATTTGTTGATAGGTCAGTGGAAAATTATCTAGATTTCTGAAACTATACAGTATAATGGGGTATTGTTTCATCAGTCAGTTTAAGCAGAGTATTGTTAGCAATGTAAGGGTGGTAATGGATTGGTAGTCTGTATAAAGAGTCCAAGGTTCCATTCCTTTATTGTGTTCAGTTCTTTTATCATTAGAACTCCATAATTTGTGTCCCAACTGAGCATATGTCGTCACACATGTGTAGGAATGGTCAGGGGTTTATTTCATGCAAACGTTGCCATGTACTGTTTACGTTGTTATGTACTGTTTAATGTACTGGCAATGTGTAGAAGAAAATTGCAGTAACAAGAATGTGGGAGGAGTGAGGAAAAGAGTAGACAGAACACCTCTTGAAAATCGTTCAGAAAAAAGTTCTCCATTTTCTGAATTACATGTCATTATATATATGTGTTTGACATTTTACCACCTATAGTATGTCTTCATCAGTATGACACCATGAGGAGAGGTAACAATGAATAAAAACAAAAGATATATATAAAATGGAAGTAGCTCATTCGTCACCAATATGGTTTATTAGACTTGTATGTCTCCCTGTACACTGATAGTTGTATGGGTGAGCTGAGTTGAGTAGAAGGGGTACAGGGGTGTGGGTGTGGGGGGATGGGGGGATAGGTTAAAGGACATTATCAATCCCCATTCCATTTTCCCTCCCACTTCCCACTCACCTCTCCCACTCCCCTGCCTCTCTCACTCCACTTCCCCTTCCCCTGCCTCTCCCACTCCCCTTCCCCTATCCCTTCACCTCCCCTTTTCTCCTCTCCCCTTCTGTTTCCCTTCCCCTGCCCCTCCCCCCTACCTCCTTCCCCCAACCACATTGCCTCCGTCTTGATGGCAATAATCAAAAGTTCTTAATTTAGCTGAAGGAGGGCTTGGATGGGGAGGGGGTCGGGGGTCGGAAGGGGAAAGCTGTTTAGGGGACTTGGTATGGCTTCCCCCCCATCCTCATCCCCTCACCCCTACCCCCTCTACTCTCACTCTAACCCCAACCTTCTAATGTGACATGTGGAGAGGAAGGGGGAGGGGGGAGCGGGGTGATCAAGGGAGAGAGATGGAGGAGTGAGTGTACTGGGGAGGGAAGAGGCGTAGAAAGGAAGGGAGTCAGACAGGGAATCAGATGAATAGAGAAGGAAATAAGTGGGAATAATAGTAGTGGAGAGGGAGAAGAGGGACTGTTTGGAAGGCAAGGGAAGATAGGAAGAAGATAGAAAGGAAGGAAAAGGGGGATGAAATAAATAAAAGGAGGACTGGTTGGAGAGTAAGGGAAGATAGGAAAATGACAAAAAGGAAGGAAAGGTGAATGAAAGAAGTTAAAGCAAGGCAGAGTTAGAAAGGAAAGAGAGGTGGAGAAGGAAACGTAAGAGAGGGAGGAATTACTGATGGAATGAACAAGGCTGCATGGAAAGAAACAAGAGTGAAGTGGGAAAAACGAAAGATTTTGTCTATTTATAACTGTGTATCTGCCTATCCATTTGTCTATCTCATTACTCTTTCTACCTATCGATATGCCAATTAATATATTATTTTCCTCTCGCTTTATCCTTCTGTTCATTTATTTTCTCTATGTATTTATCTATAGTTGTGTTATTGGATACATAACTACAGTATATCACCATAAAATGTCAACAAAAGTTACACTATACCCACATACCCACACTGCCCTTTCGTCCCTCCCTGGGTATCTAAGTCACGAAGGATATAGATAGATAGATGCCCACGGGTATTTATTCACGGGACTGCATGGGGGAGGGATGGGGGCGGGGCATGGAAAGGCAAGGTGGGTCGGGGGAAATGGGTCAGAGTAGTGGAGGGGCGGGCTGAAGGAGATGCATGGGGCGGTATAGAAGACTGGAGGGGCGGGGCATAGTTAGTTAGTTAGATGGGACTGGTGTAAGGGAAAGGTAGTGGATAGGTAGGTAGGTATGATGAAGGGAAGGGTAGTGGGTAGGTGGATAGGTAGGCATCAGAGAGGAGAAAGATAGGGAGGAGGCATGGAGAAATGGAGGAGAAAGATGGAGAGGTGAGATGGAGGAGGAAGGGAGAAACGGAGGAGAATGCGAGGGAAGGGGGGAGGGAACGGAGAGGAGGGTGTGATGAAGAAAAGGGGAGAAAGGAAGGAAGGATGAAGTAAGGAGGATGGGGAAGGAAGGATGCAGAAAACGGAGAATGAGAGATGGAGGAAAGGAAGGAAAGAAGAATGAAATGATAAAGAAAAGTTTGGGACTTGGAGGAATGAGAAAAGAAGAGGAGGGAATGAGGCTGATTAGTGAGAGAGAGGAATATACACGTCAGATGAGAGAGAGAGAGAGAGAGAGAGAGAGAGAGAGAGAGAGAGAGAGAGAGAGAGAGAATGTGACAGAGCCCGTGCCTCCCTTCCCTTGATCTAATTATTCTCACAAGGCGATTTTACCCTGGAATTTCTTGATTTTTCCCCTCTGTGAACCTGCATCTCCCTCCCTCCCTCCCCCTCCTCCCCCCCACTCACACTCTCCCTCCCTCCCTCTCTCTCACCCCCCCCGTCTCTCTCTCTCTCTCTCTCCCTCCCTCCTCCCTCTTTCACTCCCTCCCTCCCTCCCTCTGTCATTCCTCCTCTCTCTGTCTCCTTTCCCCCTCCCTTCCCTTCCTCCCTTCCTCCCTTTCTCTCTCTGTCTCCGCCTTTCTCCTTTCCCCTCCCCCCCCCCCCTCCCTTCCTCCCTTC
>JAWZYT010004465.1:0-60000 GCA_034508575.1 Petrolisthes manimaculis
TGTGTATGTGTGTGTGTGTGTGTGTTTGTGTGTGTGTATCTGTGTGTGTTTGTGAGTGTATAATGTATAGTGTATAATGGTTTTTCATTTGATGTATTAATTATGATTTTCCTCCTACAAGTTTACTCAAATGTGCGATGGAAATATTTCAACAAGGAGTATAATAATTTTATAACCTTATTCTCTGCTATACATTTCTGTCAACACACAAACACTGTAATTCCTGTAATGGGATGAGTGAGTGAGTGAGTGAGTGAGTGAGTGAGTGAAGTTCAAGGCAGCTCAATCTCTGTAATCAATTGAAGTGCCGTGTAACCCAAGACTCTCTGCTCTAACCACAACAAACATTAGTGTGTCAACATTGCTGGTCCCTGTCTCTCTCCTCCCTTTCTTTCCCCTCGTGGTGGTCAGGGTAAATGGGTCTTTTATATCTGGGCTATGCTAATGTTTTATTGTTTCTCGTTCATCTGATATAATAATTCTCTCTCTCCCTTTTTCTTTTTTTTTCTCTCTCTCTCTCTCTTTATCACAGACACACACACACACACACACACTGTACATACATACATACATACATACATACATACTACATACATACATACATACACACCCCAACTTACATCCATACATACATTCATCCATATATATATATATATATATATATATATATATATATATATATATATATATATATATATATATATATATATATATATATATATATATGAGAGAGAGAGAAATCCCTGACCTCTTCTCGACTTTCACAAAACTTTTTCAAAAGTTCAATACGACATGATCCTGTTTTGACTAGACGAGAGAAGAATGGAATGGGAAAGGAAGGAAGAGGAAGAGTGAGAGAGTAGAGAGAATGGAGGGAAAGAAAAGAGAGAGAGAGAGAAGAGAGAGAAAGAGAAGGGAAGGGAGAGTGAGAGGGGAGAGAATATGAAGGGAAAGGGAATAAGAGAGAAAGAGGAGAATAGGGAAGTGGGGAATAGGGATGAGAAAAAAGGGAAGAGGTGAAGAGAGAGAAGGAAAGGAGGTGGCGAAAGGAAAGAGGAGAGGAAAGAAATGGAGGGAAAAGGAAGAAGATAGGGGAGAGGAAGTGGAGAAAAGGAAGAATGAGAGAGGAGAGAGAAAGAATGGAAGGAGGCAACCAGAGAGACAAAAAATATATATGTGTCTGTGTGTGTGTGTGTGTGTATGAATAAATATGTGCTTGCTTGTATGTTTGTGTGTGTGTGTGTATGAATGAATGTATGCTTGCTTACTTGTGTGTGTGTGTGAGTGTGTGTGTGCTTGTGTGTATGTGTGTGTGTATGAATGAATATGTGCTTGCTTATATGTTTGTGTGTGTGTGTGTGTGTGTTAAGGAGAAAAGTTTCTTATAATATATACACAAGGAACACTTTCAAACTCAACTTGTTACAACAAATACAAACTTATTAATTTTACAAGACGAAGCAAAAGTTTTTAAAGTTTTTTATTGTGGAATATCTGAGAAAAGAAAAACAGTTTTACTTATGTTAGTGGAGTCAGAGAAAAATGTGTGTGTGTGTGTGTGTATGTGTGTGTGTGTGTGTGTGTGTGTGTGTGTGTGTGTGTGTGTGTGTGTGTGTGTGTGTGTGTGTGTGTGTGTGTGTGTGCTGTGTGTGTGTGTGTGTGTGTGTGTGTGTGTGTGTGTGTGTGTGTGTGTGTGTGTGTGTTAGAAGGATATTTTGAAGACCAGTGTGTGTATGATTGAGTATGTGCTTATGTGTTTGTGTGTGTGTGTATGTATCACCATCTTACACATACAAACACCATTTTCAGAGTGGTGTGTATGTGTGTGTGTATGATTGAATATGTGCTTATGTGCATGTGTGTGTATGTATGTATCCCCATCTCACACATACAAACACATTTTCAGATTGGTGTGGTGGGTGGGTGTGTGTGTATGATTGAATATGTGCTTATGTGCATGTGTGTGTATGTATGTATCCCCATCTCACACATACAAACACCATTTTCAGATAAGTGTGTGTGTATATGATTGAGTATGTGCTTATGTGCTTGTGTGTGTATGTATGTATCTCCATCTCACACATACAAACACATTTTCAGATTGGTGTGTGGGTGGGTGTGTGTGTATGATTGAATATGTGCTTATGTGCTTGTGTGTATGTATGTATGTATCCCCATCTCACACATACAAACACCATTTTCAGATTGGTGTGGTGGGTGGGTGGGTGTGTATGATTGAATATGTGCTTATGTCATTGTGTGTGTATGTATATATCACCTTCTCACACATACAAACACCATTTTCAGATAAGTGTGTTTGTATGTATCATTGAGCATGTGCTTGTGTGTGTGTGTGTGTGTCACCATCTCACACATACAAACTCCATTTCCAGATTGGTGTGGTGGGTGGGTGTGTGTGTATGATTGAATATGTGCTTATGTGCTTGTGTGTGTATGTATGTATCACCATCTCACACATACAAACACCTTTTTCAGATTGGTGTGGTGGGTGTGAACATTTTGGGTAACGAGGTCGAAGCTAACAACAACAGCGTCAGTCCAGATGGTGAAGGGGGTCAGGTACCGGGGGGGCGAGGGGGAGAGGCGCCCCCCCACCACGACCTTGTCTTTGCCATGTATGTGGACACTAGAGTCGCCGCCACCATCTCACAACTTGAGGAACGACGGGCGGTTGCTGTCAGGGGTATGTATATATGGATGGATGTATGGGTGTGTATGTATGGATGTATGAATAGAAGTTTGTGTGTGTGTGTGTATGTATGTATGGATGTATGAATAGAAGTTTGTGTGTGTGTGTATGTATGGATGGATATATGGATGGTTTGGTGTGTATGTATGAATGTATGTATGGATGGATGGAAGTTGGGGGGTGTATTTATGTATGGATGTATGGAAGGATGTTGGGGTGTGTATGTATGTATGTATGCATGTATTTATGGATGCTGGGGTATGTATGTATGGATGGATGGAAGGTTTGGTGTGTGTGTATGTATGTATGTAGGGCCTATGTATGTATGGATGTATGTGCATGTATGTATGTATGTGATAGAGTATAATAAATAGATTAATGATGACAAAATGACAAAGAGGGTTAATTATACAAGGGTATGTATGTATGAGTGTATGTATGGGTGGAAGGTTTGGTATGTATGTATGTATGTATGTGTGTGTGTGTGATAGAATATAATAAATGGATTAATGATGACAAAACAACAAAAAGAGGTTAATAATACAGGTGTATGTATGTATGATGGTATAAATTATTGACAAATGATAAACAAACAGGAAAATTAGGTCATAAAATAGTTTAAAGAAATAACAATAACAAACTAAAAAGTCTTGGGTGTGTTATTTAGTTAGTCACGTTACCCATTAAATCACCGACGTTTTCTCTCACTCCCTCAGCATCAAAGAAAATGGTTTTGCTATTGACGAATAATTCAGTATAATATGTATTTTTTTAAATACATAAATATTGCTCGAAAAGTCGGGTGTTGGAAAATTAAGAAGAGGAGGAATAAGAGGAAGAGTAGGAGAAGGAGCAGGGGGGAAAAAGAGGAAGAGGAGGAGGAGGAGGAGGAGAAAGAGTTAGAGGAGAAGAAAGGCAAAGAGTATCTGTGTATTTTTATGTAAACACACACACATTCCCTCTCTCTCTGTCTCTCGATTTATCACACACACACACACTGTCTCTCTCTCTCTCTCTCTCTCTCTCTCTCTCTCTCTCTCTCTCTCTCTCACACACACACACACACACACACACACACACAATCAATTATTCCCCCCACTCAACCCTCTCCCTCCTTATCTTGCCACGCGATGTAAATAATGAATATGACCTCAGTGCATTCCTGATTTCACTACCACGTTTCTCTCTCTCTCTCACTCTCTCTCTCTCTCTTCTCTCTCTCTCTCTCTCTCTCTGTGTGTGTGTGTGTGTGTGTGTGTGTGTGTGTGTGTGTGTGTGTGTGTGTGTGTGTGTGTGTGTGTGTGTGTGTGTGTGTGTGTGTGTGTGTGTGTTCTTGCATGACCAACCTCCCTATTTATGCATTTGATGAAATAACAATAATAATAAAAACAAAATCTTTGCATATAATTTTTTTTTTTGTTCGACAATAATATGTCTAATATTGATGTAATGTAACCTGTTGTTCCGTTGTAGTGGTGCCGTTGATAATGAAATAAACAGTTAACTCATCATACGAATTGAACTGTTGTTGTATATAATTAATATAATTATATCTCCATCTTTCTTGTCACCTGTAAATATACCTGTTGTTCCGTTGTAGTGGTTGCCGTTGATAATGAGACAAACAGTTAACTCTCGTACGAATTGATCTGTTGTTGTTGTTGTATATCTCCCTCTTTGCTGTCACCTGTACAATGACCATTTTCTCTGACACGCCTTACACTTCCGTTTTCTGTAACCTTCCACAATATCACCCCTTTAAAACAAAGATTTTGAGACACCATTCCTCATTTATCACTAATAACAAGCCCACATCAACACACACCACATGCTATGATGAGAATACGGTAATAAATAACACTACATTTATATATATTTTTTTAAGCCAACACCCGAGCATCCCCCCCAAAAATGATGATAATATATTGTGTCCACATCTTCTTTCTCTCGCCCCGGCCCCGCCCCGCCCCGCCCACAGAGGGAGAGGTACTCGTACGCTGACAGACTGAAGGCAGCAGTCACCCAGCTACGGTCAGCAGGGGAACGTCTAGGCAAGTACGAGATTGAGAAGAGACACGCCATCGAGAGTGAGAATTACGACAGGGCTAAAGTGAAGAAGGAACAAGCTGAGGAATACAGAGAAGCCGTGTATACAACCCTCAACATTGACGACTTACTGGAGAGGAAAGGGGTGAGTTAAAGCGAGACAGAGAGTAGAGAGAAAGAGAGGAAGGAGATGAAGAGAGAGAGAGAGAGAGAGAGAGAGAGAGAGAGAGGAAGGAGATGAAGAGAGAGAGAGAGAGAGAGAGAGAGAGAGAGAGAGAGAGAGAGATGAAGTCAGTCAGTCACCAGCTGATCTACTACTTTACTATGGGTCGTATGCAAGAACATCCGTGGTGTATACGATGGATGGTGTGGCTGGTACTTGTACGATGTTGTTGTTTTTGTTCTAAAGTGCCATCGTACCAGTACCACGGCTTCGTATACACCACGAACGTTCTTGAATAATAATATGGCCTCTAGCTACAGACATACACTCTTTTTTTCTCTACACATATTTCTCTATTTTTTTGTGTTGTACGTTGTGTGTTTTTCTCCTTTTCGACGGACACATTCCTCTTCTTCTTTATTTGTGTAGGTACTAAGGGTGTTGTCCTTTTTTTTTAGCCTGTGTGTGTGTGTGTGTGTGTGTAGTGAAGTGAGATGTTGGGAAAATACGAAACGTGGAGACTAAAGCGGATATACCTAAACCGAAGACATGATTATCGTTCTCGTAAATCCTTCAATATTCACGACTTGACCTTTATTTGATGAGGATTAGTCCCTCGTGTAGATGTGGACACAGAAAACATCATAATAACATCAAAAATAACGTTATAATTAGCGATATATTGAGCATAAGTAGCGAGTGTGTCATATAGAAAAAACGTGACGATACTAAGTGAAAAAATGATGAATCCTGCGACTCTTGGCAACACTGACCTTAAAGATGCCATATCTTGTTTTCTTTTGTCATTTTTTGCCCTAATTTACAGTCTGTTGCCATTTTATCTTTTATGATATACGATAAGCACGTCCTTAATTGCTTGGTGTGTGTGTGTGTGTGTGTATGTGTGTGCGTGACTGTGTGTGTGTGTATAGTGTTGTAGGTGTGACGTTATTGATCCGTCTGCCACCGTGACTGACTCGATCGTGACTCATTCAGCTGTTACTTGTTGGTGAGTCAGCAGACATTGAGGCAGACAGATGCAGCACTGACAAGAAACAATGGTGACCAACTCAAATAGCACTCACTTATTTAAATGGATAAAGGATATAATTATTATACTCTTGACACTGAGAAGACAGATGGCAACACTGACAAAAAAAAAAAGTGGCCAATTCAAATAGCACTCGCTTATTTAGACCAACAAAATTGTCACTGAAAAACTGATAAAGGATATAATTATTCTCTTAACACTTAGACAGACAGACGCAAAGTGACCAATTCTAATAGGATTCATTTATTTAATTGGATAAAGGATATTATTTCATTCTCTTGACACTGAGGCAGACAGATGGCAACACTGACAAACGAGGGACCAATTTAATACTCACTTATGTAAACATATAAATGGTTTTACTCTCTTCATAATAAAGGGTTACTCTCTCTCTCTCTCTCTCTCGCAAAGTGACCATTAGGAACACTCAATTAGGACTCATTTATTTATGTAAAAGGAGATGTTATTATATTCTCACAGTGGTCGATACTTGTGGAGTTACTGAGTCAATACTTATGGAGTTACTGAGTCAATACTTGTGGAGTTACTGAGTCAATACTTGTGGAGTTACTGAGTCAATAATTATGGAGTTACTGAGTCAATACTTGTGGAGTTACTGAGTCAATACTTGTGGAGTTACTGAGTCAATACTTGTGGAGTTACTGAGTCAATACTTGTGGAGTTACTGAGTCAATATTTGTGGAGCTACTGAGTCATCCAAACTTTACCAAGAAACACACAGATCTCTTATTGGTAACACTGCAATGATAATTTGTTTTCCTGACTTAGAAGTGTGAAAGAATATATTAATTTTACAGTATATATATATACCGTATATGATTTATTAGCTATTAAATCACAAGTAAGGGAATAATGTAGTAAGCTTTTGGTTCATTGGAGCGCCATGATTCCTCCAAAATGCTCCAGGAAACAGTCTATATGAACAAAAATAATGGTTCCCTGTTACGTGGAATAATTTGAAGGAATAATTTACTCGGATAGCCTACATAAAAAACAATGGACCACCCCCTTAACTAAAGTAACAAATCACATAATATTAATCGTATATCACTAATAATTATCTTCCCATATCAACAACATAATGGGAGCTGAAGATTTAGTTAGATTTGATAGAAGGAACGAGTGTGAGTTCCAAAATTATTAACTTTGGTATAATTATATGTCTGTAAAAGTCTACGGATACACCCCGATGCATTTCACTATCTTTTTGCACCCCGTTGTAATAATGGGAACAAGCATATTATAATTTACAGTTGGATACGTGAATGGGTGGTACAGCCCAGGTGAAAGATATTTGTCCCATTTGAGTAACCATTGTGTGTCTATTATCAGGTACTTGCGTTGTATTACCATCCTCAATACTGACTTCTACCCCTGTTAATGTCTCCTATTTGGCACTAATAAGGAACTTGATATTGGCAGAAATTGACCATCTCTCACTTGGGCTGTATCTGACTGTCTCTCTCTCTCTCTTTCTCTCTCTCTCTCTCTCTCTCTTCTCTCTCTCTCTCTCTCTCTCTCTCTCTCTCTCTCTTTCTCTTTCTCTCACACACACACACACAGAGTCAAAAGAGGTAACCCAGCCTGTATACTTTATCTCCCAAGCCAAGTGCCCTGTTTATTTTTATTCCACATTTTCCCCCTGGCGGTTACGAGCCCAGGGAGAGTATAGTATGGAGGTGGTTGGTGGTGTTGGTGGCAGTCTGGCTAGGATAGAGTGGCAGTGTGTGTGTGTGTGTGTGTGTGTGTGTGTGAGAGAGAGAGAGAGAGAGAGAGAGAGAGAAAGAAGGGTGGGCTGGGTGACCTTATGTGTGTGTGTTTGTGTGTGTGTGTGTTGTGTGTGTGTGTGTGTGTGTGTGTGTGTGTGTGTGTGTGTGTGTTTCATGGCAATATTTAAAAACTCATTAACCTCCAATTTTCAAGGTGTCAGAATATTACGTGAATCACCCCCATATGATGACCACAACTTTACACTACAACCAACTGGGTCAAGATAAAGATGCACGAACCAACGAATACTTATGAAATTATGTTCTTAAAGTAATCCTATCCTCCTCCTCCTCCTCCTTCTCTTCCTCCTCCTCCTCCTCCTCCTCCTCCTCCTCCTCCTCCTCCTCCTCCTCTTCCTCCTCCTCCTCCTCCTATAATAATAATAATAATAATAATAATAATAATAATAATAATAATAATAGACGGTTTATTGAGCAGAGTACAGCCCTAGGGCTGAAAATATACATACATAATAAATTGGTATAATGGACAAAATGGACGAATGAAGTGAGATGTGTAATATATATACAAAGGCGATACATGTATAGAGTGGATGATTATTTATTTATTATATTTGTAATGTTGGAATGGACTATATTTATATCTGTCCGTTCTTGTTTTAATTGGTTTAAGTTTATTGTAGTGACGAGCTGCCCTAGATGGAGGGGGTTGTTGAGTGATGTTTAGTGATGATGACCAGGCTGGAGATGCATATGTCAGCTTGGGCAGAATGAAAGTCGTATATATGTCCCTGAGTTGTTGATGTAGGGCACCCAAGGACTTCATTGTTTTCAGCATGTAGTCCTACTGTAGATTCATCCACATACTTCCAGCGGTGTGGTGTGTCAGTGAGGGCGTCGTTAATTAACAGCATAAAGCAAAGTGGGCCATTTTTGTTCTCTGGGGGACACCACAGTTCAGATTTTGAAAGGTTGTGTGTGTGTTAGTATTATAGAGAGAAAGATTGTGTGTGTGTGTGTGTGTTTGTGAGAGAGAGAGTGTGTGTGTGTGTGTGTGTGTGTATGTTTGTGAGAGAGAGAGAGAGTGTGTGTGTGTGTGTGTGTGTGTGTGTGTGTGTGTTATTATTATATATAGAGAGAGTGTGTGTGTATGTATGTGTGTTTGTGTGGGACAGAGAAAGAGATAGACAGATAGAGTGTGTGTGTGAAAGTGAGTGTGTGCGTGTGTATGTATGTATGTATGTATGTATGTATGTATGACCCACTTACATACATGTCACTGTTGCCAAGTATTTAGAATCTTAATTATTTTTCCTTCGTTCCACTCAATGTTGCCAAGTACAATATTCCTTCTTCCTCTTTCCACTCACTGTTGCCAAGTAGGGTACGGTACTATTTTCCTCATCTCCCTCTTCACTCACTCAACTCTCACTTGGTTTTACACACATTAACTCTTACTTTTAATTAAACTGACTCGTTAACCCTATTTTGTATTTACAGTGACTCATTAACCCTCAATTTTAATTATACTGACTCATTAACTCTTACATTTAATTACAGTGGACTCATTTACTCTCACTTTTATTTACAGTGACTCATTTTTTCTTATATTTAATTAAACTAACTCATTATTTTTATTTATAGTGACTCATTTATCCTCATTTTTATTTACAATGACTCATATTTTTACCCTCATTTAATTACATTTAATTACAACCCTCATATTTAATTAACTAACTCATTATTTTTTCTTTATTTACAGTGACTCATTTACTCTCATATTTATTTCCAGTGACTCAAACGCGACTCTTATTATTTTCAGAAGCTGGATAAGAACGACCTCCCAGGGGGCAGCACCTTACAGACCTTGCCCCCTCCACTCACGCCCCAAGAACCCCCCACCACCACGCCTCACTCCCCTCCCCTTCAGATAACAGTAGCAGCAGCAGTAGCAACAGTAGCACCACCACCACCACACCCCCCGTCCATACCTTCCTTCCTACCGCCCGCAAGATACCCCAACACGCCGCCCAAACCGCCCCCATCCCCGCCCAGGTCGCCGTCCCACCTCCGCTCCGCACTCCGCCCACACCACTGCCTGACCTACGTTCCGGACCCCTAATCTCCTCCACGACCACAACATCTACTTCTGCCCCCAACTCTACACACCGTCCCCCACCACAACAACAACAACAACAACAACCCATACACACATCATACACGTCCTACGATGAGCGAAACACTCCCCGCCCTCAAACAGTAAGTTATTATATACACTCTTATTATTGTTGTTGTTTGTTATCTTGGATGTAAATAGTAATGTACAGTTGGACACGTAAATGGGTGGTACAGCCCAAGTGAAAGATGGTAAATTTTTCCCAATATCAAGTTCCTTATTGCCAAATAGGAGACATCATGGGCAGAAGTCAGTATGAGGATGGTGTGAGTGTGTGTGTGTGTGTGTGTGTGTGTGTGTGTGTTCCTTAGCTCCAATAGGAGACATCAGGGGCAGAAGTGAGTATTGAGGATGGTCATTAAAAGCAAGTACCTGATAATAGACAATGGTTACTCAAATGGGACAAGCATCTTTCACCTGGGCTGTACCACCCATTTACGTGTCCAACAGTACAGTCGCGCACCACAGTCCCTATATAGCCCATCTGAGTTGAAGCCTGAGATCTGAAGCAGGCGGTTTCTGGACGACAGCCCACCCAAAGTCCCAAACCATCACGAGGCCACCACACACATTTCGAACCAATGGAGACTTTGGGTGGGCTGCCATCTAGAAACACCTGCTCCAGATCACGGGCTTCGACTCCGGTGCATGGGGCTAGGGATTGTACAATGGTTGCGTGATTGTACAGTTGAGGATATAATTATGATACAGGACACACCTGAAAATATGGGACCCTTTCATTGAGTTGTGTGTATATATAGGAAAGGATGAGACGTTGTGTGTTTAGAGGGGCGTCCTTATTCTATGATCTGTTTAGTGGACCCTGTCGTGATGTAGTCAGAATATTGGAGGTAAAATGAGTCCTTCAAATATTGCCACGAAACACACACACACACACACCTACAGTATATAGAAGGAGCTAGTTTCGTGGCATGGTATAGGAAGGAGGGAATCAGAAGCCACCTATTCCAGTTTTCACACACGATCACAGGGTCCTTATTAATTAAAGTGTGTCGTCTGTTTCATGTGTCCACGACTGTACACGCATGCTTTTGTATGTTAAAAGTATGATGCTGTATATGTTAGATGTAAGCAGTAAATAGTAAGGTAAATATTAGATGTGTGTAGTAAATTAGATGGATGTTAGATTTTAGTTAGTAAAGTAGATGCATGGTGTATGTCGAATGTAAATAATAAGTTTGACGTATATGCTGTATGTTAGTATATGTAAACAGTAGCTTGTTGTATGTTGTATGTTGTATGTTAGATGTATACAGTTTGGTAGTTATAATAAGCTTGTATGTTAGATGTATACAGATTGGTACATATAACTTAGATAATTATAATGTGTAGTAAATTTGATGTTAGATGTATGCAGTAGTTAATAATATAATTCAGTATATTATAATAACAATGATCTGTGTACGAATTATTGAGGTCGACTGTACAATGCTTAACTATAATAATAATAATAATAATAATAATAATAATAATAATAATAATAATAATAATAATAATAATAATAATATTCTATGTGGAATTTGAATAGTTTTAGCACGAATTTTAGCTCGATATTAGAGAGGAAAAAATATATATATAATTATGTGAAAAGTTTGAGCACGATTTTTTTTCCCAAAATAATAATAATAATAATAATAATAATGTGTATACAAACCGAAGTCTACATCTCTAACTTTACACTATGACTGTACAGTGTGTGTGTGTGTGTGTGTGTGTGTGTCGTGTCTTTTATTGTTTGATTTTTGTTTTCATCCAGAATTCACATACATTGTTAATTTTAAATATTATTGTTGCTTCAGGTTTGCGTTTGAAAATAAAAATCTCTCTTGTTATTCATAGACTTTAACTGAGATCACTATGTATTAATTAAGTTAGAGAGAGAGAGAGAGAGAGAGAGAGAGAGAGAGAGAGAGAGAGAGAGAGAGAGAGAGAGAGAGAGAGAGAGAGAGAGAGAGAGAGAGAGAGAGAGAGGAGAGAGAGAGAGAGGGAGAGAGAGAGAGAGACAGAACAGAGAGAGAGAGAGAGAGAGAGAGAGAGAGAGAGAGAGAGAGAGAGAGAGACAGAGAGAGGGGTATATACATCTGGAGTAAATGATTCCTCCAAACTATTCCAAGCAACAACAGAATACCATTATTTTTTGTCCATATGGTCCTGTTGTTTCCTGACATACTTTGGAGGAATCAGGGCACTCCAATTAATGTAAACAAAAGTGAATAATTACCCCCCTGAATATATTAATGTTTTTAGGCCTGTATTGGACTCGTGACTCTATGTAGAATACTCACAGGAATTTAATATTATGTTTACCTTGTAGTTGGATGATGATATTTTATTGTCTAGTGAATGCCATCAACTTTAAGCAGAGAGAGAGAGAGAGAGAGAGAGAGAGAGAGAGGAGAGAGAGAGAGAGAGAGAGAGAGAGAGGAGAGAGAGAAGAGAGGAGAGAGAGAGAGAGAGAGAGAGAGAGAGAGAGAGAGGAGAGAGAGAGAGAGAGAGAGAGAATGCCGTCAAAATTAAAACACACACTCACAAACACACAACCCAACCCCATCAACATTAAAAATACACACACACATATACAGAGAGAGAGAGAGAGAGAGAGAGAGAGAGAGAGAGAGAGAGAGAAGAGAGAGAGAGAGAGGAGAGAGAGGAGAGAGAGAGAGAGAAAGAGAGAGAGAGAGTGTGCCGTCAAAAAATATGAACAGTTCTATACAATATAAATTTGATCACACGTCAATATATAGCAAGAGTAAACTAATTACACACACACACACCACTCGTTAAAAATGGACTCTTTATACAATTATTATATCCTATTTATATTACTTTTAGTGAACCAATTAAATCTACACACACACACACCACACACACACACACACACACACACACACACACACACACACACACACACACACACACACACACACACACTCACACACACACACACACCACACAGGGATATTAGAAAAGATGGTGTATGAAAATTATTGAAGATTTCTGATTCCTTTTTATTTATCTCCAAGTAAATTTGGAGTAAATATTTATTCCTCCAAACTATTCCAAGCAACCAGGACATCACTAAATTTTGTTCATCTGGTCCTGTTGCCTGGCATATTATGGAGGAACCAAGGCACTCCAATGTACTAAATGTTTACTATATATTATTATTACTCACTTAATAAATGATAAAGAGTGAAAAAGAGTCAGGAGAGAGGAGGGAAAAAAAGGAGGGATAAAGAGGAGGGAAGGACAGCAAAGAAGAAAGGAGGGACAGATGAAAAGAGGAAAAGGGGATATATTTTTTTTATCTTTATTTTTGTTTATTAAAGTGAGGATAAATGAAATAGAAAAATGGATTGGATATGATGATTGGTATATATTTATTTATAAATTTATTTATTTAAGGTGATCAATAAAAAAGAAAGGATTACATCAGTTATTTTTTTCTTTATTTATATATTAAGGTGAAGATAAATGAAATAGGAAATGGATTGGATATGTATATTTATTTAAAGTTATATATATATATATATATATATATATATATATATATATATATATATATATATATATATATATATATATATAATATATATATATATATATATATATATATATATATATATATCAGGTAATGGTGAAATAATGAGGTAGGTTATCAAGAAAGACTTACGTGTTCATCTGTACAGTCTAAGGTACTATTCACTTGCCCACCACACACACACACACACACACACACGTCTGAAACAAGTTGAGAACATCAGCATTACGAAATTATTATAGGTCGATTCCACAGTGGGTTTTGTTTGTTATGATTCTCCCCAACCAACCACATCTGTCAGTGTTAGGGCCCATTCCACAGTGGCTTTTTTTGGTTTGTTATCTCCCCAACCAACCACACCTGTCAGTCTTAATTATATCCAACAACAAACTCAGTCTCCATATCCACAATATCTGTCAGGTAGTTCCATTATTACCATAGTTTAATATTGGAGTCATCAAATTCATCTAATAATTCACTCATAAGTCATTTACACGGTTCCGTTTCATAGTAGAGTCGTCAAATTCATCCAATAATTCACTCATGAGTCATTCACACGGTTCCGTATCTTTCGTTAGGGTGCTTGCCAAAGTTGGTCGAGCTAAAAAAAAAAAAATTGCTGATACCTGGAGATTTTTTTTTAATGTCTGTTGAAGTTGAAGACACCAACCAAAGTTTTATCAATACTCCATATGCATGTAAAATTATATTGAACCTTGAACTGTGGAATCCGGTACTGTATGGAGACTGTTGTTTGTTTTGTTGTCCTAGTCATTCCTGTTGCTTGTTCACTTTCTTCTGGCGCTATATGACCTCACTGTGTCGGCGCCTAATGTCAGTCCAGTCAGGGAGTCGTTAATCATTATTCTTCGTCCTCATAATAGCCTAATAATAATGATGATAATTACTGGTATAATAATGAGAGAGAGAGAGAGAGAGAGAGAGAGAGAGAGAGAGAGAGAGAGAGAGAGAGTGTGTGTGTGTGTGTGTGTGTGTGTGTGTGTGTGTGTGTGTGAGAGAGAGAGAGAGAGAGAGAGAGAGAGAGATAAAGAGAGAGGGAGAGTGTGAGTGTGTGTGTGTGTGTGTGTGTTTACTCACTTGTTTATTTGTCCGGTATCTAAGCACTGGCCATGTGTGTGTGTGTGTGTGTGTGTGTGTGTATGTGTGTGTTGTCGTATCCAGGTGCTTGCCACGTGTGTGTGTGTGTGTAAGTGTGTACGGAAACACATACACAAACAAAATACCACACGAGCAGCTGCGACACATATACAAAATACATATATATGGAGATAATACCATGGAGTGAAATACCCTACAAAATTATATACAGTAAACACGATTAATTGAATAAGAAAATAAAATTGAACTAAAACTAACTTAACTCTTCAATCGAAACTTTCTGACACACCGACGAATTAATTAAAATGGAAAACACGAACTATATAGTGTTATTATTATTATTATTATTATTATTATTATTATTATTATTATTATTATTATTCACTATCGCCTTTCTTGTCTTACGGTGAAATCTTAGTGGTGAGATTCGTAGTGTTGAAAATAGACCAAATAAACTTACTTAATTTACGTTCGTATTCCTTTGGCATGTTATTATCATCATCACATTATTAATTTTAGTAGAGTTGAACTATGGAACAATCTCTTCTTTTGAATAATAATTAAATGAAGTAATTAAGCTATACAAAATGTTGAAGAAGTCCACTGTGGTTTCTGTCTCAATAATTAACAATAGATATTAACTAAGTAAGGGAGTAATTCACTTTTGTTACACTGGAGTGCCTTGATTCCTCCAAAGTATGCCAGGAAACATGACCAGATGAACAAAAATAAGGGTGTCCTGTTGTTTGGAATAGTTTGGAAGAATCAGTTACTCCAGATTTACCAACACTACTTCCACCTTAACTAACAACTAACAAACTAACTAACTAACCACATTTCCTAAGAGACACGTACGTTTGTTTACATTTATCCTACTTCCTGCTGGGACCGATGTAAGTGATGTCTCTCTTTCTCTCTTATCTCTCCGTCTTGCTCTCCATCTCTCTATCTTGCTCTCTTATCTCTCCGTCTTGCTCTCCATCTCTCTATCTTGCTCTATTATCTCTCCGTCTTGCTCTCCATCTCTCTCTCTTGCTCTCTTATCTCTCCGTCTTGGTTATGAGAGACTGGTATTGACTGTCTGCGTCCTCTTCCTGTGACTGGCTCCGGTGTACTGAGGCACAAATATGTACACTGAGCGAGCGTACTTATTAATTATTTACATCCCAGCAGGAAGATAATTATGTATGCACGTGGATGGACTGTGATTGGCCCCGTTGAAATTCTAGTATATAGAGTCCAGCTACTAGAGGTTTTAAAGATATTCGGGGCAGATGTTTTTTTTTAGAGTTTCTTATTGTTTTGATGGTTATTTTTGTTTTTTTATATAGATATATTATATTGTGATAGGTTTACTTAATTTTACGTGTTACTTTACGTGTTTTACTTTACTTCGGGGCATTATATTCGTAACCTATTTTTCTGTTGTTTTCTCATTGTTTTGATGGTTATTTTTCTCCACCAACAATGGAATTCGTGTTTTGCAGTGCATGTTCAATTGGATGTTAATAATAATAATAAAAAGATATATAATTATACTTTATGAAAACAACATGCATGAATCCGCATGATGATAATCCAGCAAGCATGGCAGCAAGCACAGTGGTGGTTGCTAGGGACAACAACTGTACAACACAAACACACCCAAGATACACACACACACACACACTGACATACCAAAGTTGCCAGGTGCAGGGAAATATCTCTGTTTTAGGGAATTTTAAAGTACAAACAGGGAAATGTCTCTGTTTTAGGGAATTTTAAAGTCCAACCAGGGAAATTATATAAAGATTATTCAAGAGTAAACAAGGAAATTTATACCTGACGAAATACCCAAAAGACCGTCAATGTTCATGAATAAACAAGGAATTATTGAGGCAAAAAGGGAAATTGTAAAGGTGAAGTTAGGGAAATTTTGTCAAGCACACCTGGCACCACTGAGGCACTGATACACATACACACTGGCACTGACACACTCTACAAACTTACGTGTATATCTCTATATATGTGCCTCTCTCTGTGTATATGTGTATGTTGTGTAATAGAAACTAAATAATGTACATGTCACTAATTCCAATGTATGTAGCTACTATAATTATGTGTTATAAATATTAATGTGTATCTATAATTATGTGTAAATAATGTACACTCACAATCCAAAATATGTATCCAGGCTTGCTTCGAATAGCCTGATCTTGTATTAAGCGAGCTGAAGCATATATTATGAAACAGGATAAGTGTTGTAATTGGTTCACTAATATGTCAAATGATTCGAAACTTAAACAAGACCTGGATACATATTATGGATTACGAGTGTACCATGTGTTAGCATAAAGGACACTTGAGACGTCATCTGGTCGTCCAAGCGGAGGATTGGGGTACCAAGACCGTCTTGGGAGCGCTTGGTTTCAGTGACGAGAACTGACCAAATACGTAGAATCTGTGTTCTCGTCGTCCAGATACGGATTGGGCAGAAACAAAAGAAAGTTTGTAAACAAAGTCGTAAGAAAATACTACAAATTGGCGGCGGCGGGGCGGCGGCGGCGGCAGCGGCGGCGACGACGAAAAAAAAATAATAAATCATAATAAAAAAAATAATAAATAAAAGAGAAAATAATAATAAAAAAAAATAATTACAAAAAAAAACAAAAATTAATTATAAAAAAAATATTAAAAAAATATATATATTATTAAAAAAAAACTAATTATTAAAAAACGGCGGTGGCTGCGGCAGTTGCGGCGGGGCGGCGGCGGCGGCGATTTTTTATTTTTTATAGTAAATTTTTCACCGAAAATCGAGAATAAAGTAATAAAAATCGCAAGTCTTCAACTATAGATCATATCAAGAGACTTCTAGTTGGTCTCATCTTATTCGTTTCTTAATTCTGCATCTTTTGGTGTATAATACATGCAACTTAGGACACAAATTTGCTTCATAATATGAGAAAAGTGAAGGAAAAGTAGACCAATTTGTAGTATTTTCTTACGACTTTGTTTACAAACTTTCTTTTGTTTCTGCCCAATCCGTATCTGGACGACGAGAACACAGATTCTACGTATTTGGTCAGAGTTCTCGTCATGGTATAAGAACTAGAGATAGCCTACACACTGGGGATAGAACCAAGATTATCGCATTTTCACAACCCACTGGCGTCGATTCCACAGTCGTTCATAGTGGTTTCACTGGTTTGTAAGCACGCAAACCAAATAATCTTAGCCTTGTTAATGACTTATGGGTGAATTATTGAATGAATATGGTGAGTAAACTATGCAGTGATCATAATTATCTAACTCTTAATAGATTTTGGGAATGTGCATAGGCTACTCAGCTTTTGGGAAATAATGAAGCCTTACAAGTGTGGTTAGTTGGGAAGCAAACAAACGAATACCACCCCATACCATACACTTTTAATTAAGGGGGTGTGGGAGTAGGGGGAAGGCTTGGGGTGTGTGGGAATAGGGGGACAGGCTTGGGGTGGGTAGTAAGCCTGTCCCCTATTCCCGCACCCCCCTAACCCACCTACACTCAAGCCTGTCCCCATACTCCCACACATCCCCAAAAACCCTCAACCCACCACACCCTTTCTAACCCCCCAAGCCTGTCCCCCTAATCCCTCACCCCCCAAAACCTCCCCAAGCCTGTCCCCTACTCCCACACACCCCTAAACCCCCCAAAGCCTGTCCCCCTATTCCCACACCCCCTTAAAAATGGAGAGAACCTGTAACTGATGGTATGAAGCTAGTCTTGTGTTATTATGAAGATAGTCTTGGGATTACTACTAATTACACAACACCACTTTTTACCTCTCACCCTCCTTGGTTCCATCGCCAGTGTGGACATTCATGGAAAATATATATATGTGTTATAATGTGTAGCTATGATAATTATTATATTCTATCACCACCTTCAATTAATGTGAAATATGTACGGTTGGCCACATGAATTCTTGCACGGTATATGTAGTGTGTGGTCATTATTGTACTGCAATGAATGGTCTACCAATTGACTCTGTGATTAGCAAAACAACAAACCTAATAATAATGTTGTATTTAAGTTACGGGTACATAGTCTAACATTTTCTATATGTTGTAAACCCTTCCAAACATGTGACCAATAGTACAATAGGATACATCAATACCGGTACAGTAAATCCTAGAAGCAAAAATATATGTAGGTCACCAACTTTAATTAATCCTGGAAGCAAAAATGTTTTATATTCCATCCCCATGCACCAACCCAATCTGTTCTCCGTTCCAGCCGGGATGTTCTCGAGAGGGTGGAGGCGGAGGAGGCGGGGGCGGGGAGACGTCAAGTTAACCTCAGCGAGCAGGACAAGAAAGATGCTGCACTGCCCCTCGACGTGTTTGGCAGGGAACTGGTGAGTCTTGTTGGGGTGGTACAGTTGGAGACAAGAATGGTTGGTACAGCCCAGGTGAAAGATACTTGTCCTATTTCAGTAACCAGTGTCTATTATCAGGTAATTGCTTTTAATTACCATCCTTCTGCCCCTGATGTCTCCTATTTGGCACTAAGGAACTTGATATAGGGAGAAATAGACCATCTCTCTCTTGGGCTGTACCACGAATTCCTGTGTCCAACTGTACAGTCGACAGCATAAGTTCGCTTCATTTCCACCTGTGTATGTATTAGCTATAGTAATGTTGTAATACTATTTCAATACAGAGATGACAGATATAGTTCTCGTATGGTAGATTACATATGTTGTTGGAATAAAAACTGGTTCAGAATGCAACTATCTGGTCATATTAACACTATTACGAACACGAGATGGACCATTTTATAAAATATGTGAAAGGACAAGAGGAATGTCAGAGTTTTATTTCCATTTATTTTTTCATGTCTTATTAGTCCAGGTTGAGATGATGTTTCAGTGAATTTTTTTCTTACTATTATTATTATTATTATTAGTATTATTATTATTCCAGGTTGAGAAGATATACAGCAAAAACTACTCAGAGAAGGAGGCAGGGTTGAGACAGCTTCAGGAACAACTCACCAACTACACATCCGAAGCAGGCGTGCGGCCGGACAGGTCAGTTTGTTTGTCTCGTAGGTAGGCAAGAACAAGGTACATGTAAATATATATAGCTTCCTTGGGCAAAAAGTGACTGACATGTGCCGGGTGTTTGTAGTGATGTGGTGTGAGATGGTTTTACTGAGGGATGTAAGTTAGGTAAGAAAGAACATTTGTGGTGGTGTTGACTACGGTGTGGTAACTCTGGAGACACACACACACAAACAAACTCAAACACACACATAGACAAGCACACGCACACACAAACACACACGCACACAAACACACACATCACTTATTAGTACTGTATCAATAATGCTGCAATACTGTTTTTTGCACTATAAGCTGTAAAAATCAATGATGAAACTAACTGTAACTGACATCATCAAATGTGCTGTCACCTTATCTACCAAATCATAAATGTCACGTAATAAATTGGTACCTAAACTTCACAGGCTCGTAAATTGAAGCATGAGAGAAGTTTATTATTGATTTACCTGCCTATTATCAGGGTTATGTATAAATGTATGGTGAATGTGTAATAATGTACAGAATGGTATTTATTTTTATAGTTATTGTATATATCTTGAATTAAAGCACCAGAAAAGTTTATATTAATTTACCTGCCTGGGTTATGCATGTATGTAAGTATGGTGAATGTGTAATAATGTATAGTATGTATATGAGAGAGAGATAATTTCGGTTTCATATTCTCTTTCTCTCTTTCTCATTATCTTTATTGCATATACAGTATCTTGAATTGAAGCACCACTGTCCCAGAGAAGTTTATTTAATTAACTGCTTAATATTATGATTACTGATATAAATGATGAATATGCAATAATATACAGTCTCGGCCAGTAGTCCTTGAGCAGACTTCCCCTTACACCCTGGTCAAGGACTATGTGCCGCGTCTGTACAGTGTATTGTACCTGTATAATAATGATGTGGTTTATATTGTAGGTATGTCCGCGCTGCCGTGGTTCTGGTTCGTCGAGCTCTGAGGGACAAGGTGTACAGTGTGGGACTCCTTGCTTCACATACACTAACACACATCCTCTCACACTTTGTCTCCAAACATAAGTGAGTATGGGAGTGAACACTTTGTGATTATATTCAATGCAGTTGTTTTGGTGTGTTGGTATGATGGTGGTAAACTGTCAGCTGGTTAATTAAAGGGATAATTCCCTTTTGTTACATTGGAGTGCCATGATTCCTCCAAAGTATGCCGGGAAACAGAACCAAAAAGCAAATATAATGGTGTTCTGTTGCTTGGAATAGTTTGGAGGATTCAGTTGCTCCAGATTTACCAATACAAAATTTCCCCCTTGAAAGCATCTCCTCTAATATTGGTTCATTTCATTGTATCAAGCTTAAGGGGATAGTACAGTGTTGGTTAATCTGGAGCAAATGATTCCTCCAAACTATTTCAGGCAACAGGATACCATTATATTTCTTCACCTGCGTCTGTTTCTTGACATATTTTGGAGGAATCGAGGCACTCCAATCTTTCATAAGTACAGTATACTATCCCCTTAAAGAATGGGATTCTCTTGGGTTCTGTTCTTCTATGTCATATACAGTACACATATAATAAGGGATTATAATTATGTTTATCACACAAACATTGATATGATTCTGCTTGTTTTTTCTCTTTCAAATAAATAAATGATCATATTCTGTCAATCGTACAACCACTGATGTATTATGGTTCCCCCAGGATAGCCAAGAAGGAGGTTGGTGCGACGGTGGACAAGGTACTGCCGGAGCTGCTGGCCAAGACCGCTGACAACGCCACACGCACACAACAGTTGGCAGTTCAGGCTATACTCACTCTACTCGACTTCTCACTGGATAGGTGGGTGGGCACATTGAGGAGGATTTTTCTCTCTTGGGGTCAGATTGGGAGAGTATGAATAACAGAAAGCCTGGGATAACATTGGGACAGCCTTCTGTGAGGGACTGAGTGTCAAATGAATGCAAGAATTTACTCATTGTATATTGAGTATCTACAAGTGCCAATATTCATTCGTTCACTGAGGAGTAACAACATTCACCGCTGTGTTTGTTTGTTTGTGTACAGAGGTGTTGGTAGCGTGGGTGGTGAAGTGACGCGACCCCTGACATCCGGTGTTCATCCCCGCGCTGCACTGTGTCGAGCCACCATTGTACAGAACCACCTGGCTGCACGAGGCTTCCACTCCCTTCCACGTGACAAGGAGAGGTAGGCAGGATATACAGAGTGGTTGGCAGGTAGGAAATACAAAGAGAGGTAGGCAGGAAATACAAAGAGAGGTAGGTAGGCAGGAAATACCGTACTGTACATAAAATGTTAGGTGGGATATACAGAGATAGGTAAGAAATA
This sequence comes from Petrolisthes manimaculis, assembly GCA_034508575.1. Taxonomy (NCBI): domain Eukaryota; kingdom Metazoa; phylum Arthropoda; class Malacostraca; order Decapoda; family Porcellanidae; genus Petrolisthes; species Petrolisthes manimaculis. The sequence goes on from JAWZYT010004465.1 coordinate 21,980, forward strand.
TTATATAAAAATTAAAGAGATGTGTTTTATGTTACAGTACTTTATTGTGTTGAAAAATAAAAGAATGAGATGTGATATACATAGGTTACTGTATTGTGATTTTATTCATTGGACAGTGGCTTCACACCAAAGCACCTGGTTGAGTTTGCACACTCGGCCTTCCGACACCAGAACAGCGATGTACGGAAGGTTGGGGAGCAGCTGCTGTTGTCGCTGTACACACACTTCCCCGGCCCTGTACGCAAGACCCTTCCCACCCCCGATGACCCGGCACGCAAGACAGTGTTGTACAGGAACTTTTTTGAGCAGCTGGAGATGGTGGATAAAAAGGTAAAGTGAGGATAGGAAGTACAGTGTTGCATTAGAATTAAGGGGCCATAAATTTGTTGACTATATGGAGACATCTGATTCATTCATACTTTGCTACAAAACACCACCACCACCATACACTGTTAGGGAGTGTTTTGTGGCATAGTTTAGACTTTAGAAGAATCATTAGCCCTTCAATTCATGCACAAATCAGAGACACCTTAAAAATTTTTTTTAGCTAAGGATAGGAAACATGGGATAAATTATTAACTAATTTACTGGTTACATGGAGTGCAAATGAAAGGAAAAACAAGGTGGAGAATAGAGTAAGTACAGTGGAGTTGTACCGTAGAGCTGTATGTATGTATGTAGGTAAGGTATTGATTGATTTGGCTGTGTGACAGTGTGTGTTCCCAGAATAACCCACTATGTTTGTGTAAGTATCAAGTCTTGGAAATAGGGTGATATGTGTGTGGGTGTGTATGGCAAATCTGTGAGCTGGATTTCTAAACATCTCGCCTTTCTTTGTTCTCTTATTTAGTCTTTATTTATTATTATTATTATTATTATTTATATTTATTTTTTTATGTCTTTTACACTCGTTCTCCCTTCCTTTTCCCTCATTCTTTTTCCTTGATTCATTTATTCTTTGATTATGTTTTTTTTTGTTTTTTTTTGTGATCTCCCTTTCCCTCTCATTCTTTCTTTCACCTTTTCTTCATGTACTCATACCATCGATCTGTCTCCTCCTCCTCTCGCAATCCTCATTTTTTGTTGACTCTCACCCACTTTCATCATTTTGTTCCCCACCCCTGCTCTCTCTCTCCCTCTCCTGCTCCCCTACCCTTTCTCTCACCCTCCCTTTCTCTAAACCTCCCTCGCTCTCTCCCTCCCTCCCTCTCCCTCCTTCTTCTCTACCTCACCTCTTTGTTGTCTCCCTTCCCTCACTCACTCACACACACATCACTTCTTTCACCTATCCTTTCTCTCTCTCTCCCTTCCCTCCTTTACTACCTCTCTTTGTTGTCACCCTTCCCACACTCGCTCACATGTTCTCTTTCTCACCCCCTTACCTCCCTCCCTCCCAGCGTGAGTCAGCCCCAACCCCGAGAGGCCAGCAGCAGCAACAACAGCCCCGAACCTCCCCCCCACTAGCCACCACCACCACTACCACTACCACTACAGTTCCATCTCAGTCCACCTCCACCACACCACCCCACTACCACACCAGGTGAGTGTCCCTCCACGTTTTCACATGTTTATGCAACTTGGGGAGGCTAAGTTTTTGGCTCGTGTTTTGAATCAAGGTACGGTGATGTGGAAAACAGGTGTGGGATGGATATATAGCCTACTGTCTGTAGAGTAGAGTAGACTTGAGTTAAGGGGATACTGTAGTATACTTTTTCTGCATTGAAGTGCCATGATTCCCCCAAAGTATGCCAGGAAACAGAACCAGATGAACAAAAATAATGGTGACCTGTTGCCTGGAATACTTCGAAGGAATCATTTGGTCCAGATTTGCCAAAAGTGTATTACAGTTGTACCCCATTAAATGATGGAAAATAGGTAGAAAAATAATTTTTTGACAGACAAGGAGGAGGGAAAGAGGAAAATTGTGTTAAAATTAAGTAAACTATGAAAAGAGAGAATAATTTATGATAGACATTGAAAAGGGGAACAGGAGAATTGGGTTAAATAAGATAAAGTTTGATGAGAGTGAATAATTAACGACTGACAAGGAGAAGAGAAAGAGGAAAATTGGGTAATACTGTATTAGGTAAAGATAAAAAGAGAGAGAATAATTTTTGTTAGACAAGGAGAAGGGGAAGAGGAAAATTGGGTTAGATATGAAAAAAATAGGAAACAAATGAATAGGATAAGACACACAGAGAGGAGGAAAATAATACGCATAAAAGGAAGCCTGCAGAGTAAATATATAATGTGATGAATTATGAAGAGAGAGAGAGATAGAAAGAGAGAGAGAGAGAGAGAGAGAGAGAGAGAGAGAGACACAGACAGACAGACAGACAGACAGACAGACAGACAGACGGACATAGAGAGAGAGAGCGAGAGAGAGAGAAATTTATGACAGGAGTAGGAGGAGTGACAGAGGCAATATTTGGTTACCACAACAAGACCTTAGTAACAAATGATATGGTGGATGATGCAAGACTGCCGAGTAGATTTATTGGTGTGTGTGTCATTGATGTGTGAGGTTGTGTTTGTGTACCTGTACTGTATATACAGTATGCATGTGTGTGAGGGGGAAGGGTATGTTGTAATGCCTGTATGTGTGTACAGTATATGTATATGTGTACATGTGTGTGTGTGTGTTTGATTGCAGTTATTTGTTGATTTGTATATTCTTCAATTGTCATTATGGCTTATATTTTTATACCTCAGTGTGGATGGTTAATTTGTTATGAGGAAAGAGCTAAGTTTACGAGACAATATGATTAAATTTCAAAGGATAATTACTTCTGCATGGTATTTTCTCTTTAATTATAACAGAAGCTATTCAAATTTTATATGGTATAATTGAGAGATAACACAAACAGATATCAGCATTACAGTTGTTGTTGTTGAAGTTCCTCAAGCTGTATGGCCTTCAGCATTACAGTATTTCCATTTACTCCAAAGCTGTTGTTGTTGTTGTTGTTGTTTTAATAATGAAGTTACAACACACAAGAAGCTTTTTTTTTTTTTTTGTACAGTATAGGCTTAATTTTAGGAATTCTACCAAGTTTGTAGAAGCTGTCCTTATTATATTTGCTTATGTTACCCATGCTTATGTAAAAAAATTGTCTGCAACTGTGGTGTATTTTCAATGTTAATGGCTGCTTACATGATTCCAGTAGAGCGAGCAGCAGTAGCAGCAGTGACCGTGAGGAACCTGGAGGAAGAATAGGAGAGGAAAGGGGACGAGCAGGAGGAAGGGACGAGGAGGATAGTCGAGTGGGAGGAAGGAGGCGTGAGAGGGAAGACTTAAGGGAGAGGAGAGAAGGCAGTGAGGTAGCTCGAATAAAGAGAGAAGAAGGGAGGAGAGGCAGCAGAGAAGACAGTAGAGAATCCGTGAGGGAGTGGAGAGGAAGTGACGACAGAGGAGGAGTAGGAGGAGGAGGAACCAGTGAGAGGGAAACAATCAACGAGAGGAGAAAAGGAGGACACAGCAGAGGAGACAACGAGACCACCGAAAGAGTGTCAACAATACCCAGAGAAGTGAACGGCACCAGGGAAGGAAGGGATACAAGGAGAGACACACGGGAGGAGGCGTGGCAGGACGTGGGAGGTGGTGAGGTGTGGGGAGGTCGTGGGGAGGCAGACATGGGGGGGTGCGGCGCCGTCCCCCAGATCAGCATAACGCCAGACGAATCCGAGGTGAGGGGACGGGCCCTGTCTCGTCTGAATGGGGCCCTCCCCTCGGCTCCTCCTTCACCTGGGGACCCCGAGGACAAGTGAGTGGTATTTGAGTACTGTTTTCCAATTGTGTAAAGATAAATACAGTATGACCTCAATGTTACAGTTAAATATGTAACCATTTTTATGTAATACAGGCACAGTAAACCATATAAACTGTATGGAAATTAATAACATAAGCTGGGGAATGTATAAATAGTTTGGTCTTAAAAGGAGGGCATTAATTCTGGTCGATATGAAAGTCTACTGATTTCCCCACACAATGCTACAAAACATATCCCTTACTTGGATACTGAGGTACATTTCTGTTTCCTGGCATAGAGTGGAGGAATCAACAGCCCTCTAATTCACCCACAAAAAATGATAACCCTTCTAACACCCTCATTGCCCCTTTTTCCCAGGACGTGCATCTTCTGCGGAGAATATGACCCCAGATTTTGTTTCCTGGTATAGTGTGGAGGAATCAATAATGCTCCAATACACCCACAAAAATAAACAAAATAAGGATGGCCTCTCTAACACTCTGGTTGCCTCTTTTTCCCAGGACGTGTATCTTCTGTGGAGAATATGACCCCGGATTTAGTGAAGCTGGGCTGGATGTACACTACTGGCGGTCTTGTCCTCTGCTCACCAGATGTCACCACTGTCGTCAAGTGGTCGAGGTTGCCAGTCTCACAAACCATCTTCTTGGCAAGTCACTCACTCCCCTACGTCCATTTCTTATTCTCTTTGTTTAAGGGAGTACAATAGTAGTGTTGGTAAATCTGGAGCAACTGATTCTTCCTAACTATTCCAAGCAATAGGCCACCATTATCTTTTTTTCATCTAGTTCCTGGCATGCTTTGAAGTATAATAATTTTCTTCTGTTGACAGCTGAATGTACGTCATCAAATGAGTTCCGGCGTTGTGATAGATGTTCAGAGGCAATACCCAAGAACGCCTACTCCACCCACGCCCTTGCCAAGACCTGCACCCGTATGTTAATATTTATACACACTTACTCTAGCATTACAAATTTATAATCTCCATATGCAGTACTGTTTCTATTCCATAAAACCAATGTCATGCTATTAAATGATGAGTTTTCTGTGTGTGTTTGCATATTCAGTGCTGTTTCCAACCCATCACAGTGTCTTACAAAATATCAAGTTGTCGTGTGCATATGTATTTGCATATTCATTACTATTTCCATCCCTTTACATCTTATTGAATAGTGAGTTGTAGTGTATGGGTTTGTGTATTCAGTATAGTACCTTTCCCAGCCCATCACAGGGTCTTACAAAATACAGAGTAGTTGTTATGTGTGTGTGTGTGCAATGTGTCAAAATACAGAGTTGTTATTGTGTGTGTGTGTGTGTGTGCAGTGTGTCAAAATACAGAGTTGTTATTGTGTGTGTGTCTGCAGCGTGTCAACCTGAGCCGCTTGCCAACCACTGTCCGCTCTGCCACGACAACATTCCACCGTGGGACCAGGGTTGGCGCACACATCTGTTGCCTGGACCCCATGCCTGCCCAGCCAACCCACGCGCACGCTCTCAAGGTAAACACACGTCTCTGTCTCCTTCACCAGTTATCCAAGTTTGTCTTCATGAGAGAGATGGGGTGTGAATGAATGAGAGAGAAAAGGTGTGAGTGAATGAGAGAGAAAGGATGTGAATGAATGAGAGAGAAAGAGTGTGAGTGAATGAGAGAGAAAGGGTGTGAGTGAATGAGAGAGAAAGGATGTGAATGAATGAGAGAGAAAAGGTGTGAGTGAATGAGAGAGAAAGGATGTGAATGAATGAGAAAGAAAGAGTGTGAGTAAATGAGAAAGAAAGTGTATGATTGAGTAAGTAAGGGGTAGGGTAAAATAATGAATGTCAACTAGTTCCTTCTGATCTATTTAAACTTTACCATAAAAAAATCCAACCTGTCTAACCAAACTAATGCTGTATATAGTAAGCCTACCATAAATAGGGCAGTGGTTCCCAAACATTACTGGATTATCATCATACATGTTTACTTTCATAATATCTTGTACAGTGCATAATTATGTTGAATGCCCACCTAATATAATTCTGAAAATTAGATGTGGCTTTTACAGTTTTCACTTTACAGTCTATAAGAGTGACACTGATACTCAAAGGGCAACAAGATAGAAGGAAGCTTGTCTTATTGTTAGCTGTGTTGTTTACTTATGCTCTACTGAACATAATGCTGATTATTTATTTTTTAGATAATTCTTGTTTATTTAATTTAGCAATATCTAGGGTTAGTACGGTACAGAATTTGAGAGCATTGTTTTTTGGTTTATGGCTGCGCTTCTTCCCAGATGTACTGTATTTAATATTGATAAATATATACATCATGAAACCTTGGAAGGAAATGCTCACCAATTTACAGAAATCATATATCCCGGTGGATGTCGTCGATATGGAGTGCGGAATGGAAGGTTTCTCCACCCATGGTACACAAGTTATGGTTGGAAGTAACTCATGAACTTACCATGAATAGAATATTGTATGACATTGTATACAAGTGAAGTAAGTGGAGAGTGTACAGTTACAGTTTAGTGAATGTTTCCAGCCAGACAACTCTGATCTGAGAGCGCTCACTTTCACTATTTTTGGTGCCTTTACTGTGCACTTATAACTACTTCAGACTGTGTAATGACTTATACAGTATGTTTCCATAAGCATAGGTTTTAGTGTCATACAAATTTGTGTTTTCCAACTAACTTTATATGATTATCATCCCTTCCGTCATATTGTCAACCCCATATCTTGCAGAGATGTATGGGATTTTAAAAGGGTTTAGATTCCCCATGTATGTTGAGCCAACGCCTTTTGATTCCAAAAACTGTTCCTCCTTCCCTTTCTTTTCTTTGATGTTGCTGTCCCTCCTCTCGTTTTCCTCTCTTGCTGTCAGTAACCTTCCTTCAGCCTTATAAGGGCCCAGACCAGTAGGCTATAACCAATTTGTTCATTCATTACATTGTCAGCAGTAGTTAGTTAGAGTGTCAGGCGTAAACACCAGAATGGCGGAAGTGGTCGATCAGATGTCCCACAGTGTCTAGCAACCTCTCTATTCCCTCTCCAAGACAGACGTTGGTGCAATCTGTCTGTATGTCTGGGATTCCAAGTTGATTATTACTGTACAATTCAGAGTTTTGGTACAGCATATCCAACCCATCTGAAGCTCCACTGTGTCTTTTATATACAGTATTGTTTTTATTTATTTTATACCTCAACCTTGGGACTGTAGGGTGTCGGTAGCCTGTGACTCTTGTGAAGCCCTGAGATTATTGGGTGTTGCACTAGATGAGACAGTGGAGCTTCTTGGTGATGTTGATACTGTTGCTTCTCTTCTGCCTCACTAGATGACCAACACCTTTTTTTTTACACTAGCAACCTTTTCCCTTTATTCCCTCTCAAGGACAGAAGTTGGTGCTGCTGTCTGTCTGTATGTATGTCTGGAGCTCCAAGTTTATAATTGCTAGTCAGAATTTTTGGTATAGCGTATTATCCTTATCGTACTGTATGAGCCCGAGCGAGGGGATTACGACCCCCTGTTTGGGAACCACTGCTGTAGGATGATGTCAGTAAAATAATCCCTTTTTTTTCCACTATTCATTGTTATTAATTTGATTGTTATTCATCATTGTTATTCCTTGATACTTCCACTATTCATTCCATTATTCACTGGGTATATGAGTATCTATGCATCGGTATATAATAAACCTTCATTATTCACTGGGTATATACAGTAGGTGTGTAATATACAAAGAAAGTTTACTGTACTGTACACAGATTCATTACAAATAATATATTACACATCCATAATAACATCAATGGAAAACAAGGAACTACAATATACAGTACTGTACCTACCCTTTAGATGACAAGGGGTTTACTCTCTCTTATTACATCATCTTGGGTTAGTCCTAAGCTTGTCTGATGATAGTTATAGATTACCTGTAGAAGTTATTTGAGGACCCTGTGATTGTGTATGAGACCTGGGGGCTTCTGATTCCTCCTGACTATGCCATGTAACAAACTCCTTTTATGTAGGCGTTGTTTCGTGGTAATGATTGAAGGACTCACCGACCTCCAATTTTCTGACTGCAGCATGGGGGTTCCTTAATTAAGGGGGAATGCAGTGTTGGTAAATCTGGAGCAACTGAATCCTCCAAACTATTCCAAGCAACAACACAACTCCATTATTTTTGTTCATCTGGTCCTGTTTCCTGGCATACTTTGGAGGAATCAAGGCACTCCAATGTAACAAAAGTGAATTACCCTCTTAAGATATAATTTAGGGAATACCTATTACTGTATGTGTTGTGTATTAAGATGAACAAACTATCAAAGGTGTTCATATACTGTACAAAGTTGTGAGACACTTTGTATATGCAGAAAGAATACATGTACAGTTGAGAAAGTAGAAAGTGCAAGAAAAATCTGGCTGTATATGGCAACATCTTCACCACCTCTCAAAGTTCAGCCAATCACGTTCCACCTTCCATTGACTCTGGGTTCAAAGTGATTCATTCATAAATATAATAAAGATTCAGATTTTTCTTGCACTTTCTATTTATTCAACTGTATGTTAGATAATACATATTTCTGACATACAGTATACCATTTTGTTTACAGTTGTTTTGTGTTCAGTGTCTTTTATTGTTTTGTTTAATGTATTCTTGCATACTGAATATATTTAAATAGAATTAGTTTTGATAATGCTAATAATATATATTTATATTTTTTCCTGTACATATTTTTTCTTCTCTCCGTATGGTTTGATGATAATGATACTACAGTAATTATAATAATAATAATAATAATAATTACTTTATGTACTGCGGTATATGTGTTTCATACATTTATTTACTTACTGTTATAATTTTTTCCCCAGTTGCAATGCAGGGGAGTTATTTGCATGCCTTTTATGTTGCTTTTATGTAAGTACAGTTTTGTATCATATTAAACTCTATATTTGTCTTCCATGATGATGATGATGATGATAATATTTATGATGATATTATTTGTATAGTTTCTGCTCATTATTTAATTTTAATTTTCCTTTTGTGTTTATTTCTTTGGTATTAAAATCTTGTCTCATTAGTTTGGTATTTAATCTTTATGTTGTTTCTGTTCAATATTAAATTCTCACTTATGGTATTTCAGTTTAGCATTTAATTATTCTCGTCTTTGTAGTTTGGTATTTAATTCTCCTGTGTTGTTTCTGTCTGGTATTTAATTCTCGTGTGTGTTTCAGGGTCAAAGGGCGTCGCTGCGAGAGAAAAGAGTCCCGAGAGGAAAGGCAGCGGGGGAAGTGGAGGAGGAGGAGGAGGAGGAGTGAGAGAAGGAGGAAAACCCAGACTGTCCTCTTCCTCTGGCACTCCCGGCACTCCTAGAAGAAACGTGTCCCGGAGGAGGTGAAGAGAGAGAGAGAGTAAGAGAGGGTAAAGAGGGAGAGAGAGAAAGGGCAATGAGAGAGAGACATAAACAGAAACAGACGACAGAGAGTAAGAGAGAGAGAGAGAGAGAGAGAGAGAGAGAGAGAGAGAGAGAGAGAGAGAGAGAGAGAGAGAGAGAGAGAGAGAGAGAGAGAGAGAGAGAGATTAGGACTGGTTAGGCATTCAGTGGGAGAGATAGAGGAAGAAATAAAATAGATAGAAACAGAAAATGAAAGAGAAATAAAAGGGTAATTTCTAAAATTATGATGATATATTAGTATAAGATAATTTATAAGGTTGTACAGTATAAAGGAAATATTAATAATGATAATGATGACAGTAGAGAAGAAGAAAGAATGATTCAGAATTAAAGATAAACAATTTATTACAATAATATTGAAGAGAATGTATGTACTGTATGTAGAGATGGAGAGAATAATGTGATGAATGGAGTAAAAAATAATCTTGTCCAAGTTTGTGGAGGAAAAACTAATGAGGCATAAAATATATGATATATTTACGGTAATTTTAACGCTGGTCACACATTAAATGCATTTTTTATGGAAATTATTTTTTTACCCATATGTATTTAAGGCGGCCTAGTATAAGTATTGCGTTAAGAGTGAGCTTAAGGGGATATTCTCATGACGGTAAATTGAAGGACTACCGAGGCCTCCAAACTATACCATGGACTACAACCACTACTAATTAGAGAACTATAACAACAACAACTATACTACAACAACAACAACAACAACAACCTCAACTACAACAACAACAACTACAACAGTGAAGTTATCTGTTTCCTGACATAGTTTAGAGGGAGGAGTAGCCTAGACCAATTCACCAACGTTGACACAAGAGAGTCTCATCCCTTCAGTATGTGTGTTTTTCGGTAAATGATAAGAACACTGATGACTTTAATTTAAAACCACATCCATTAATTGGTTCCTCTGATAGGTAGCCTACAACCAGAATCACCACACATTTGTTTTTATACGATATAGCTTTGCACCGCTCAATTTTTTTCGTCCCGCGGCCAACAAACAAATTTTAAATAACATGTACTGTATTAAAACACTGTTATTTTTATAAGATATAACTTTACACTAATTGATGTGTTTCGTTCTGCGGTCAACAAGCTAAGTGTAAACAGTGTGTATTAAACAGACAAAGTACAGTATCCTAAATAATCACATTGTTTTTATAGGATATAATTTTCCACTGATTAATTCCTTTATTTTCTGCCGCCAACAAGACAACTTTGAGCAACCATGAAATAGACTACGTAGAGTACAATATCTATAAAATTAATAATCATATAGTTCAATTACAAGGTACAGTCATTATGTACAACTGCAAATTCCACAGAAGACTAATGATTTGTTACAGGTATTCACAGTACTGTAGTTGATATTTGGCTTAATAGAGAAAGCAGGTGTGTTTAGTTAACATTTACTTTACTGAGACAGAATACAGGCAAGATACAGATGTTTTGTTTAGCTGTTTGTAAGGAGATGGTGTTAAATAGAATAGATAATCTTTTCAAGGAGATGGAAAATAATTAAATTGTCTTTTGGTTATATAATGGGGAGAATCTTTTGTGCTCAGTTTTGGGGCTACTGATTCCTCCAGAATAGGCCAGGAAACAGGTTACCTCAAGATACTAACAGGGCATCAAGTGGTATTGTAGCATCATTTGGAGAAATTGGTAGGTCCTCAATGTGACTACAAGAGAGGATCCTATTACTTAAGGGGGTAGTACAGTGCTGGCAAATCTGGAGCAATTGATTCCTCCAAACCATTCCAAGCAATAACAGATCACCACTATTTACATTATTCTGGTCCTGTATCCTGGCATACTTTGGAGGAATGTAGGTACATACAGTACTCTAAAAAATGTACCAAAAGTGTCTTATCCCCTTAAAACACAGGGCTTAATGCAAGAACATTCACGGTATTGACCATGGCTTGGTACGATGGCTCTGTTGTTCGTCTGTGGAGGCATCGTATGCACCACGAATGTTCTTGAATACGGCCCTGTACAGAACGAAGGCAGGTGTGTGTGTGTGTGTGTGTGTATTGGGTAATGACAAACCTCACTCCCAGGTTGTGAAGTAGTGATACTTTGTTTGTTAGGCTGGAATAATAATAGGGTCGTAGAAAAGAACATGAACGGTGCGATTGTTTGGTGGTGTGTGTATGGAGTCATCGTATCAGTAGCACACCGTCGTATTGTCAACGCCACCGACGTCCTTGCCTACGACCCATAGTACTGTGTGTAACATATTCTAATTAATTAATGTGGAAAATGTAGAGTGTATGACTGCAGAGAAGAAAATGAAAGTTAAATCTATTGTTACCATCTTGTTCTTCTTCCTCTCGCTTACCTCGGTACTTTAATTAATTAATGTGGAGAAAGTAGAGTGTAGGACTGCAGTGAAGGAAATGAAAGGTTATTATTTTAGTACATTATTTTGATAGGAAAAAGCATAGGAGAAATTTAAGTACTGTATAAGAGATTGTAGACTACTGTATATAAATGCAGTGATGAACAAGTGATTTGCACTGCACATTAAATTGGAGAGTGTAGAATGTATGACAGTAAAGAAGAAAATGAATAATGATTTGTACAGTGTATGAAATAGGAGAAGGTGAAATGTATGAATAATGATTACTAATGTACAGTGTATTAAATAGGAGAGTGTAGGATGTATGATTTCAGTGAAGAAAATTAAAAGTTGTACATGATAATTTATTATACAGTTGTAGGAATTAAGTTTAGAGTAGGATTGCAGAGAAAAACTACAGTATATACAAAAAATGTTGGGTGGGTAATTTTTCATGTTATAAATCTTTTTGCCTGTGTGAATAAATGATGAGTACTGTAGCCTGATAATAATTTTTCTCTTTGGTGTTGGTTTAATTGGTTTTAAAGGGAAGATTCTCTTATTGGTGAACTGGAAGGTATATAGTGATAACCCCCAAACTATTCCAAGCAACAGAACACCATTATTTTTGTTCATTTGATCCTGTTTCATGGCATACTTTGGAGGAATCAAGGCACTCCAATGTAACAATAAAGAATTACTCCTTCAATGCTACCTTAATGAGGGATTTGTCTGGTGGCATAGGTTGGAGGAATCAGTTGACCACCAATATATAATATACTGTACCCACAATAGAATCCCCCGTTAAGTTTAGCGACGTCTGATGGTTAAAGTGACTGAGTAACTAATAACGTTTGTGGTTGGTATGCTAACCATACATTAATTGGACCCTATGCAAGAATATCCTTGGTGTTTACAAAGGTGTGGTAGTAGTATAAATGCTCTGTAAAGTAATCGGTCTCTGACGTCATCGTATTGGTACCACGCCACCTTCTTTAACACCACGCTTGTCCTTGCATACGGCCCAATCGTCTCCCCCTCATCATCTATGTACTGTATGTCTTATAAACACTGTAGCTATGTCTGTTATTTATCTTTCACTGTCTTGCATAAATACTATATAATGTTAACATCATTTCTCCTTTGCCACAACTTTGCCACTACTTACTACAGTATAGGCTACTTATAAGCTTCCATATCTCACGCAAGGCTCATCTTACACTCATCTACTGTATTTATTATTAGTAGTATAATTATTCCTGCGCATTTGTCAATTGTATTTATTATTATTAATATCATCATTCCTGCGCATTCATCTACTGTATTTAATATTATTATTATCATTATTCTTGTGCATTATTCCCATGTCAACAACTCTAGCCTTTCATAACTTGAGAGAATTTTCTTAGAACAGTAATTGTAATGCTCCCTATACGCCAACGAACGCAGAAAAATTGTTTGTTGTACTGTAAGGTGTGAACTCGGCTTTAAGAGGGTAATACAATGTTGGTGGTAAAGGTGGAGCAACTACTGTACATGATTCCCCACAAAATATATATCAAGCAACAGGCCATCATTATTATTTGTTCATCTGGTCCTGTTTCTTGATGACATACTTTGGAGGAATCAAGGCTTTCTAATATACCCTCCCCCCCCCCCTAAAAAAAAGTGTATTACCCCCTTAAGATGTTATTTGAAACCAACGTATATGTACAGCGAACATTTTCATTTAATTAGCAAGTGTACCGTAGATGACTAGAGATGATTTTTTCACTACTTAGTAATTAGTTATAAATGTACTGTACTTGAAATAAATAAGATAATAGAGAAATAGTACACTCGTGAAATGTAATCTCTGACCAGAGATGAACGGCAGACACCACACATACCCTGCATTCCAACTCAGACCCTATAGGTGTACTGAGTGGGGAAATGAATAATACCAGGTGATTCAAAGCTTTCTGCTCTCACACTCTGGTCAGAAATATGTATCACCAGTGTACTGTACTGTATATACATACCTACATACATACATAGATAAATATTCAGTACTGGTAAAAAAAATTAATTATACAGTAGTATGTATAGTTAGTTATACTGTAGTATGATTTGGTTCATCTTAGGAGCTTATTAGCAGATGATTGTCATGTAGGGTTTGGTTGCATTATAGTCTGCAGTAATTCATTAATCTGTTCCCTACCAGTCAACAACAACAACAACAAGAAATACATTGAAATGGTCTTTAATATAAGTAACAAATTTAGGAAACAAACATCCAACAACAACAACAAACATCTGGGGGTCATATTATCAAACTTACTCTTCGTTGCTCAATTTCTGTTATGTATTTGGTGATGTGAATTTAGTGACCTAACATCTTTTCATTGAAGAGTAAGTTTAATAACATCACCATCATCACCACCACTGTTATTTATTCCTCTCAAATTTGTCCATATTTACTCGTGTGTTATTTATTGATGTATAAGAGTGCCCTACCTGTAATTATAGTTTCTTTAGGTATGTAATGTACTGGGTATTTTGTACTGTACGTAAGACTGTGTACATTTTCCAATTTCCATCTGTTAAGGACCCTGTGATCGTGTATGAAAATTGGAGCATTCTGATTCCTCCTGATCATGCCACGAAACACGCTTCATCAAATATAGGTGTGTGTGTTTTGTGGCAATATTGAAGGACTTATTTATCTTCAATTTCCTGACTACATCACAGGGTCCTTAAGAGGAGATTTTCATGTTGGTGAATTGGAAGGTCTCTGATTCCTCCAAAGTATGTCACGAAACAGCAGATCCCCTTTATGTTGTACCATTGAGGGGGTGTCTGTTTTCTGGCTTAGTTTGGAGGAATCAAAGACCTTCCAATTTACCAACAAGAGAAACTTCCCTTAATATTTTGTCAGCATTTTTGAGGCAATTGATTCCTTAAAAAGAAGAAGAAAAAAAGACTAGATAACCTCAATATGGTCTTAATTAAATAAAAAAAAAATTCCTGGAGAATTTTGGAAAATGTTTTGGTATACTTGTACAGTACTCCATTATGCTGACAATATACAACCCCCAACAACAAAAACAACAATAATTGGAACTTTGTGTGGGTGCGTGTGTTTTTTGTAAATACATCGTTAATTCTGTGTTAAAAAAATTAATATGAGGGAATAACGAAAGCAACCGCACATTCTGTACAAGTTTAATTCAGACTGACATGGTAATGAGGTATTTCATAAGACATGGACAGTAAAACCAACCTATACCTACCTACCTACCAACCAACCAACCACATGTTTGCTCAAAATATATATTAACTAGTGTGTGTGTATTTGAGTGCATGTAAGTTATTTGTGTGACTGACTGACCGCCTCTGTGTGTGTGTGTGTTGTGACTTGAGTCGAGAAGATGCCGCAGAATAAAAGGTTATATCGTTTATCATTCAAACTGTTTTATTCCATCAGGAGTCTCATCTCTTGTTTTCAGTTTACAGTAGGTGGGTGTTGGTTTATCGTTTTTGAGGGACAGGTGGCCGTATACAAGAACATCCGTGGTGTCGACAGTGCCGTGGTACCGATACGATGGCTGTGTTGTTTGTCTGCGGAGTCGTCGTACCGCTACAACATCATCGTGTACACCATGAAGGTTCTTGAATATGACCCACAGTTTGGAGGAGGTATTTGTGTAACCTTCAAATTCACCAATAACATTAACTGTTCTATTTTCCTCATAAGGAGAAAATAATTTGTTGGTAAATTGGAAGGCTACATATTCCTCCAAAACACACTGTCAGGAAACAAACCACCTCAATAGTACAGTGCTGTACTCATAAGGGTACTGAATTTTGTTTGGAGGAATTAAAAGCCTTCCATTTTCTTAATAAATCTCTCACTGTTTTCTGCCCAGCAAAATCTTCCTATTGAAACTAAAAGCATTTCTCCCTCACCCAAACTAATTAATATTTGAGGAACTTCTGTGATAAGGTATATTCTAAGGATATTATCATTATTAATGCTGTATGTATATATGGAGTCACCCAGTCACCTAGTTCTTTAATTATATGTACTTATACATGAAGCCACAGTAACCTCTCTGTTATACTGTATGTATCCTCATGTATAGAGTCACACAAAAATGTCATGTGTCTGTTATCTAAACCCATAAATACTTAGACACATAAGTTAAAGTATGTGTATGTGTGTATGTATTAGAAGGATAATGTGAAGGCCTTTGTGTGTGTGTGTGTGTGTGTGTGTGTGTTATAGAGGGATATTGTGAAGGCATTTGTGTGTGTGTGTGTCTGTATGTTAGAGGGATATTGTGAAGGCCTTTGTGTGTGTATGTATGTCAGACGGATATTGTGAAGGGCTTTGTGTGTGTGTGTGTACACTGACTATAGTCCAGCTATCCCTGCTGCTTTGATGTATCCGTTTGAGTATTTAAGGTGTTTGGAACCGAGACATGACATTGTTTGGGGCGACTTTACAAGGACCTGCATGCAAGGAAATTCGTAGGCAGGTTTGGAACGAGGAACGGTGCAAAATATTCACAGTGCAAAATATCATCTAATATTTTTTCTCTCTGTACTATGACTTAATACTTTTTCAAACCCAATATGTCTTAGGCTTCTCATGTGAATTAATTTGGTTGTGATTTTGGACCTTTTGTACTAATTATTTACCGTCAAACTTTCCCCTTTGCTGTGTGACTTACTTATACGTACTTATTCAAGCCGACCGAACATTTCTTGGCTTTTCAAGTAAATTTGTCATGATTTTGGACTTCTGGTGTTGTTGTTTAATTAATTCTAAGGTGGGAACGTTTGTCAAGCGAGCATCGTGGTTTATAGTCCTCGCATTATTGAAATTAATAACGTTTAGCCTTCCACAGCAGTCATTATCACCTGTACTTTAGCCTTGGAGTTTCCTTGCATGTCACTCTAAGGTCCGTATGCAAGAACATTCGCGGTGTTTACGATGGCGTGGTAGTACCGGTACGGTGGCTATGTAATGTGTCTATGAGGTCATCGTACTGGTACCACACCATCGCCAACACTACGAACATTCTTGCCTACCAGCCTAAAAAGTGAGATATTGTACTGTATAATGTAAATGAAAGGGAACAGAGATATGATGAATAATGAGAAAGTTGAGTTTGTGAATTAATATTAATAAATTATTGTGCTATAATAAGTGCTTTCAAAAGATAATGGTGAGCTTGAATGTAGTGTATTGTACTGTATTCTTGTTTCACGGAATGTATGCCAGCCATGCTTTTAAAAGGGGAGAATCTTTTGTTGGTGTGAATTGGTGGGCTACTAGTTGCTTCAAACTATGCCAGGAAACAATAACAACTTCTTCAATGTTACTAATAGAATATCTGTTTCAGGGCATACTGTAGTTTGGAGGAAGCAGTAGCCCTCCAGTTTATTGCTAAGAGAGGATCCTTTTAATATGAAGAAATTATATATAGCTAGCACTAGTATTTTTGTTCTCAGCAGCTAAAGCTTATCATTCCATTCACAATCAGGGTAGAAGTTTTGTAAAGGTATCATGAGTTTTCAAGATGCACGGGCTTTTTTATGTTATTATAAGACATAAGTTAGTTGCCTATGGTATGTTAATAGCAGATGGAGTCAGACTTGAAAATAGAATATAATACTGTAGTAAAGAATTAATTATAATACTGTACACACATACATGAATTAATGCTGTATCATACTTGCCCATTTTCCTTCGTCTCTCTTCTGAGGATTACAAACAGCTGTAAACCTGTACAGAAGAAGACAATCTCAAAGATGAAAGACAAAGGAAACTGTGCACTTGTGACACACACATTAGTATCATTGAATGCAGGAAGGAATACACATGCTGGCTGTAGAATTATTTATTTATGAGATAGAACATAGAGATGGACTAACCTTATGAGACTTGGGAAATTGCTGATATTATGTGAAGGACTCATCAGTGTTGTTTGGCAAAGCTAGGATAATAATGATGGAGTCGGGGTTGTGTGAAGAAAATGTGTTTTAATGGTCATTTTCAAAGAATTTTCTGAGAGTCTGTGATCATGGTATGATTGTGATAGTAAGCTAGTGAAATATAATGCCATTACATTAACAAACTCTCAAAAATGCAAAAATGTTGTTCCAAGCTAGTCATGAACTTGGTTTATGTATGCACAGGTTATATTACAACCTGTTAGTGTTAGGACTTAACCTTCTCCACTTTTTAAAACAGTTTTTACATAGGTGTCACCCCATTTTTATACCCTGGTGATAATATACAGTATATAGTAACTCCAGTTTTTTCATGTAGAAGAAGAGTGTATCATTGGTAAATAAAGCCACATGTTACACCTCCCCACCCAGTCCAAAACTTGTCAGCTTTCTCCCAAGTCATGTGTAGATGTAAGGTGTACAGATATATCCCTAATTTACAGATAGTACTCTTTGCATGGATTGATTTAATAATGCTAAGGTTGCATGCTTTACAAAACAGTTTCAAGCATGGTGTTGGACTCTACAAGTGACTGGTTAATCACATATACAAATATAATTACAGAGAGCCTGTCAGTCTCAATCACATTTACATTCTCAGTCCAACACCATGTTTGAGACTGTTAATGCCAACCACTCATTAATTAGTCAGCTACTTCTATAATTTTTTGGCCACCAGTACATTAACTATACTCTTGTATCTTGGCCAGCTCTCCTGCTTCCATGGTAAATACTTCTTACGGTTGTGGTTTCTTAGAGGTGAGAATATGGTAGTACAGTACTGGAGTTTGATGTCAGGTCATCCAGGCTTCTATGGTATATGGGAACAGGTTCAACCATCACTTGTGAGGGAGTGTAAAGGGGAATAAATAAAACTGTGTTATGCCAGAAAGACATTTTATCACAAGGGAGTAGAAAACAGAGAGAAAGGACAACAAAAATAAAGGAAAAAGAAGGAATGAAGAGACAGGTGAAGATGCATCACTTGTAAGCTGTGTCAATCATATAAGATCATCCTCTGGACCATACATACAGTAGATATGTTGAGCAGAATATTTTATAAGTACATATATGACAGCTGAAGATAATATTAAGATAATATAAGTACAGTAAATATTATCAGATGTAATTAAGGAAGGAATGCATTTGTGTCCCTTTTATGTAGGCCTATTGTGTTGTAGGCTACTGGTCAGATTTCACAGTGATGGTTGAGACTGACTCTTAATATACTGTTTTACTTACTTAATTACTGGGTGCAAAGTTACTATGTTCCTTTCATTAATTCTCTATAGGCATTGTTTATAGTTGTTAGAAAGGTTTGATGTATTTGTTTGGATGAATAATAATAATCGAGTTATGATTATTACCACTTGTCATTGTTTGCATTCCATCGTTTTCCTATTATAGTTCATGAAGTTAATTAATTACTCTTTAGAAACTTCACAAGAGTAATTAATAAGTAAGGGCCGTATGCAAGAACACTCGTGGTGTGTGCTGTACAATGGATCTGTAGTGTGTGGGTATAGTGTGTTTATGAAGCCATCGTGAACACCAACCACCGATATTCTTGCATAGGCTACGGTCCAATACACTACTATAGATACTGTCATGAGTCAAATTTACATCAAAGATACATCATACATTTCCTCGACAAGATTAACCAGTTTGATATTTTGCCAAGTTTGTATATTATGGGATTGCAAAGAGGAGTAATGGATAAAGTTTAATCAAGTAAGAAATCCAAAAAGAGATGTATTTAAACGTTTTCAGTCCCTATAAAGTACAGTTGTTTATCTTGTGTGATCCAAACCATCTGCTGGACTCTATTTTCTGTGTCTGCCTCATTATAATAACTCTGTATAACCAACCGTCTAGTCCATTGACAGTCCTTCTTCTGTGTCCTTAACCTTTAATTAATCTACGTACGGCTTTCACCTCTTAAGTAGTTACAGTAATTAGTTTGGCTTAATTATCTTTGGAAGAGCGTATGTGTCTTTGAAATACAGACAATTGTCAATCCAGGCCCAGTAGGCTACACTGTATAATTATGTGTATAGCTCCGTTCGGAATTTCTTACTACAGCAATCTACTATTGTAGGTCTACATTATACCTATTGTGGAAGGTGGTACCCTACTTTGATGGCTTCGAACCTCTCACCAGCAACCAGAATTGAGCTAGTATCGATGCAGTAGCATTCGTTCATTGGCTATAGAATAAAACTCCTAAACGATCGAATGACACTGCTTCAATACTATTATAGCTAAATTACAGTTGCCCGGTCGTTCAGGAAGGAGGGGCCCTGTACAGTATTTGTCAAAGTAAAGTTTACTTTTAAGTCAAGGCATTGTTGGTAGGCATTCATTAATGGCAAGGACTAGAACCCAGAACTGCTTTGAATTGTATTATAGACTCTTACTTCAAGAGGAGGAAGGTCAAACACTTTCTAAATGAACCTGAATCATTTTGGCGATGTCAAGTTGTGCGAACAAATGCGTTTAATAAATACCGGCCCAGACTCCCACTTTTAAAGGCTCGTAAAGAGTTTCCGAACGGAGCTGTAGCTTACAATCGCGGACCATAATCTTGAACTCTCCTGCATGACTCGTCGGAGTCCTGCTGAATCAAAGCCCGAGGTCTGCTGGAGCAACAGGCTGTTTCAGTACGTGGCTGTCGTCCACAAATCGCCTGCTTCAGATCTCGGGTTTGACACGTGAGCAAGAGATTATTGTCCGCGATTGTACAGCTGGCAAGGAACATAATAGATCAAATTACTCATGAGATATTTACTCCCGAGAGTGGTATAGAAACTACTAAAGTTTAACTACAGTACGTAGGCCTACTTCTAACCTGTTAACTATTTATAGTGTTTCCAGAATCACAATCATCACTATACCTTGTTTGCTTGTCACTTTAAGGGGTTATTATAACATTATACTTTTGTTACTTTACTTAGAGCGCCTTTATTTATTCCTCCAAAGTATGCCAGGAAACAAACAGCGCCAGAGATGAACAAAACTATAATGATGTACTGTACTACGTCCTGTTGGTTGGAATAGTTTGGAGGAATTATAATTTGCTCCAGATTTACCAATTTACACTGTACGTACTATCACTTTGATAAAACTTGTTGGTTCTTCAGATGACGATAGAGACGTTAATTAGATCATATAGATGTAATGACAGGTTCCATCCCTAATTGAGTTAACCTGTACTGCTATATTTAATTAACAGTTCCATAAGTTTTCAATAAATGTTATGCCGGGAAAGCCATGTAGTTTTGCCTGACCCTAGATATAATATATAATAGATAAAGAAGCAGAAGCTAATATTAATAGTTAATTATTAGTACAGCACGTTTGGAAGATTTAGAGGGGAATGAATGGAAGAAATCATGTAAAATATAATCCACTAGTTTAAATTTAATTAAAATGGTAGATTAGCTAAGGATAAAGTAATATGTTATACTTTAAAATTAGCACATAGCCCAAGTGTAATCATTATAAAAACTACGTAGCCTAAATAGTTGCATGCATGGTTAACTAATTCAGTAGTGCAATCCTCTATTAATTTTGTAGCTAGTGTATATAATATGACAGACTGAAATTTACTCATGCGATCTTTAATTGTGATTTATTACTCAACATATTACATCAAATGGTCAAGTAACAGCATATCGTATCTTTCAAACAATGTCAGGAAAAAAAATGCCAGGAAGCACCTATAATTATATATGTTAAGTTCACGACCATTGAATCAACATGAAGATCGATCTACCTCCACCCCGATTCGAAGCTTCACTAGGCGGTTCGTTCTAGAGTCGGTGTTTCATTATAATAGGTTCATAGCCAAAAAAAAGTGTAGACAACGACAAGAGAATGATGGTGTGTTTTCATTTTTATGATAATTACCCTAGATTAGCGTAATTTGGGGCTATTTAAAGTAAAGTTTTGACAATCCAAGGTCATTTTTATCGATTCTTCCGTTATTTCATGGGTCTTCGTAAAAGAAAAATGCGTTGCTGTAAAAAACTATCACAATTTCATAAAAAATATCGTGTATCAAGGGTTAAAAATATGTTGAAATGGTCACCTAATTCAGGATCTAAGGAAATTTGGATAGATCTAAGGTATTTTCAACCCACTTTTTAAGGTAATACCACAAATACTTCATGAGAACCCTGCCTGCAGTTCACCTTCAACACTCGTACAGGTAACATCATCAACAGGTATATTCTACTTATTACAGGTGAGAGTTTGTTATTGTGCTCGTGTTATTCATAATACATTGACAGGCAACACACACACACACACACAGTTAAACTTATGCAATTTTCATCTTTCATTCACACATACCTACAAATTATAACTTTTTGTTGTAGTCTTTTTGGTACCGTCTTTTAAATTTATACCTATTCAGATGGGGCATTTTGAAATTAACCTGATCTAACCTAGACCGCATCAGACTACCGCGACCTAACCTGGGCAGACTACCGGGAAATAATCATGATAAAGTACAATAAATGACTGGGGCAAAATACTGGGACCCAACCGGATCTGGCAACACTGCTGCAAAATGGTAATTCTTTCAATAAATACCCTTTTTTTCTAGTCTCACTTTTTTTTCCACACCTACCTATCCCTCCCTCTCGGCTCTCTGCTGCACATACATATAAATACAGTACAGCTGTATATAGGGAATATTTTTACAAGTTGCCACAACTCGATTTCAATTTTTTTTCTATTACCAGTGTTTATATTTCACTATTACAAACAACTTTTCTATATACCATTTCGGAATATTTTTACAAGTTGCCACAACTCCATTTCGAAAATTTTACTGTTACCAGTGTTTATATTTCACTATTACAAACAACTTTTCTATATACCATTTCTTCTGCAAATGCTGCATAACAGTAGTTACCTCTTATAGTTAGGTCCCGGTAGTCTGCCCAAGTTATAGTTTGTGGAGGAATTGGATATTTTCAAATTCAACTAAAGAATCTTCCCTGGAGGCTATAATCCGGTCAAGTTTCGATGAAATGCATTATGCTAGTGTTGACTTGGAATGTTTACTATATTATTGGATGTAGTGCCTCATGTTGATGTTACTTGCTGCCAAAGATAATCTCTCCCACTTGGTGTCATTATACAGTAAATCGCTGGCTTTGTGATTGGATTGTTGTTCTCTACTGTAAATTTCATGTGATTAAGCTAATGGTCCTTCCAAAATTCCCACTGAGGTCATGGTGACTTGTGAAAGGCATAGTGATCCCATAATTATAATCCAACAATTGGTCACTTTGTGTTAAAGGCTCTTATTCGTAAGAGTAAAGTTTTCTCTCCATCTAATTTTTTTTTCATAAGCATTGATTCATGGGTGGAGTTCTTTGGCAAAGATCGGTAAATAGTATGAATGTATGAAGTACAAACAAATATTTTGTCAATACCAGCCTTGAATGAAGAGGTTTGGAATGAATCAAAGTTAATGTTTTTGTATTTGTTTTTCAGGAATGGAAACCTTTGCTACAGTGTTGAAGATGGTGCTGTCAAATTACTCTTCAACTTCATCAAGGAAGCATCTACGGCCTTCACTCTGCAATGCATATGTGAGTTTATATTAAAAATAATGAGGATGCTGAGTATCTGGTAGACATCTGTGCTGAGAGGGTTGTTCTTGGCAAACACCATCTTTGAGCACAAGATGATGCCGATAAACATGGAGAAGGGATAGAGAAGAGTTTAATTTATTATGTAGCTGTGGATGAAAGATTACGGAAAGATATGATGGATGCTAAAGTAGTGAAAGGAATGGTTCAATGCTCTGAACATTTTGTGGTCTGTAGGTAAGGATTAAGGTCAGGGTTAAGTGGGAGAACTGTAGGAGGGATGATAGGGGGAACAAGAGAGGTGGCAAGTGGAAGATTGAATGACATAGAGTATAGAGAGGAATATAAGAGGGTGGGTGAGGTGCTGGAGGATGTAAGGTTGGATATAGAAGGAGTGGGAGTGAATAAAGTACGTATATGAAATGTTCAAGATGCTAGAGGTAGTGGGATACAAGACACAGCAGAGCAAGAAAGGGAGTGCTTGGTGGTCGGAAGTAAAGGATACAGTAGAGAAGGAAAGGAAGGCATTTAGGAGAACATTACAGGGGAATGTGTCGGAGGAAGTAAAAGAGAATATAATGTATGGAAGACGAGTGAAGAGGATGGCGAGTGGGAGTAAAAGGAGTGGATGAGGAGTTTGGTAGGAAACTGAGAGAGAAGTTTAAAGAAAATGAGAAATTATTATGGAAGGGGGTTAAAAGGGTAAGGGAAGGAAAGTTTGATAGCGTAAGAATGGAGTTACCAGTACTATGAATTAAAGTGAAAGTGTGGAACAGGCATTTTGATGGTTTGGTGAATGAGGGGAGGGCATGGGGATGGAGGCAGGTGGTAGACGACAGTGTACAGGGAGAATTAGGAAGGGAAGAGAATAGGAGAGTTGAAGATGGGAAAGGCCCCGGGGGTGGATGGGATAACTGCTGAAATATTAAAGTGTGGGGGGAGGTAGTGGTGAAGTGGATGTTGCGTATATGCACATTGGCCTGGAGGCAGGGAGAGTTATTGGAGAACCATAATTGTGCCTTTGTATAAGGGGAAGGGGAGTAAGGATGAGTGGTAGCTATAGGGGAATAAGCCTTCTTTTAGTGTACTGGGGAAGGTGTATGGGAAAGTTCTTACTAAGACTGATTGAAGTAACAGAGAATAAAGTTAGTGAGGAGCAGGGAGGGTTCAGAAAGGGTAGAGGATGTGTGGACCAAATATTTGCATTAAATTCAATAGTGGAAAGTTGTATGCTGCCTTCATGGACTTGGAGAAGGCATACGATAGGGTGGATAGGAGAGCTATGTCAGAGGTGTTGAGAGTTTATGGTGTTGGGGGATCTCTGCTGAAAGGCATTGAGGCCTTTTATACAGAGGCAACGGTATGTGTTCTGGTAGAGGATGATCTAAGTGAGTTTTAATATTAGTGTAGGGCTGAGACAGGGATGTGTTATGTCACCATGGCTGTTCAATATATATGGATGGTTGTATGAGAGATGAAAGGCTGAATGAAGCAAATTGGTCCTTGGTGGCAAGTTTATTTGCTGATGACATTATATTGATGGCTGAAAATGAAAGGGAGTTGTTGTTGAAGTTCCTCAAGCTGTCTGGCCGAGCAGCCCCGAGCTCCTGAGGAAGGCCATGGCCTGAACCGGGCTTTCCCACAGTGCCCTCAGAGAGTGTATGTTGTGTTGTTGGCGAGTGTGGTTGTGTGTATTGCAGTCTTCAATAATGTGTTTAATAGTATGGGATGCTGTGTTGCATCCTGGACAGGCATCCACAGTGGCTTCCTCCAGCCTCTTCTGATATGTCAGAAGGGCCGGGTGGTGGCCACACTGCAGCCTGGCCAGGTGGACTCTGTCCTCACGGGGAAGGGAGGATTCAGATGGATGGATGTCAGGAGGTCGTGCATGCAGCTGTGAGTTGTTTTTTAGTGTTTGGATGGACTGTTGACTGATTTGAGTATGGATGTATTTTGGGAGATTGGTTTGGGGTGGGCATGGTGTAAGAGATGATAGTAGATGGAGAAATGAAGTCTGGCAGGGTGAGAATGAAGAGGGAAGGTGGGAGTTGCAATGAGTAGTGGAATATGTGGAAAAGTCTTCTGGATTGATTTAGGAAGTGTGTGTTGGGATGAAAGGCAGTAGTGATATGCATGAAGACAAGAATGAGACAAGGGCCTGATTGGGTGGCCTGGGTTTGAGGCTGGAGTAAAATGGTCCCTGTTGACAGGCTTTTCTGTAGACGAGTGTATTGCTGGCATAGCCTAGTGAAGAAAACTAAATGTGATTTGTCTTTGAGAGGGCAGAGGTTGAAGTAACTGATTTTGCAATACCAAGGTGGGAGGAGTTTTCAAAGTGGCAACCTGCAGTGCATTACTAACTAGATGAGGATATTCTAGTTGAAAATTTAGAATATATTGTTAAAATTTATTAAACCTACTTGGCTTTAATGCCTCTGAACAAATGTATGCAAAAGTTTGTGGGACTTCACAAGTAAAATGTAAATTTGCTTAAATGATTTTAAAGATTGAATAACATACTTTTATCTGAACAGTTCACTGGAATTTATATTGATCTATATTCCAGACAAGGGAGAGGTGCCTCCTTCAGAGTGATGGCACAAGTTGAGAATTGGTTTGTTGCCTGTACAATCTCTTATCTTCATCAAGTCTCTGCACCTGGACTTCTTCAACACTATTTAGGTGAGTTTTTACTTAATATTTTCAATTGCCATATGCAAAACTTAAATTTGGCTTGTAATAATGTTAATGGGAGAATCTTTTAGTGAAGGCTTGAAATATTTACATTACTGACTGTAGGGTGGCACAATTATATGCTGTTAATTCCTTTCAAATATTTCTCCCATTTGTTATTGTTATACAGTAAATCACTTGCTTTATGCTGGGATAGTTGTTTACTATAGTACTTTTTCTCTGTCCATACAATAGATAAATTTCTTATGAAAGGTTTTTAATCATAAGCAGTCATTCATGGCTAGAAGAACCTGTATTGTTTAGAATATTGAAGTCAGTGCTGTTAAATTACTTTTCAAAGAGATCTACATCATTCACTTGGCAATGCTTATGAGTTTATATAAAAAAATGTTAGGCTATTATACTCTATCCAAGCCTAGCTGTATTTTGAATGCTCGTCGCTGATTGGTCAATTTCTCCAGGTAACCTCCGCCGTAACAAAACATTGCATTTCTCCACGGTACAATATGCTATTGTTTTCTTGATGCCTCACTTATTTCGCATAATATCTGCTTGGCACTTTGGTAACTTGACAGAATAATGATAGAGGATTACTTTCATCATGAAAATAATATCCATAATATTAAAAATAAACAATAAGAGTTGAAGTGAAATGAGCAGCTAAAATTTTTGATATCACTATTTTTATATGGGGATATTTATTTACAAATATGCTACCATGACTAAAAATGGGTGGATGATGTAGAAAAAATCCTCCTACATATCATGGTGGTATAAGATTGTAGATAAGACAGAAATTATTTGCTGGAAACATAATTTTAATGCAAAGATGTCAATGATGCTCCAATTTGCACCCAGTGTTGCCAGGTGCAGGGAAATTTCTCTTGTTAGGGAATTTAGAAGTCCACATGGAAATAATATACAGTTCATTCAAGAGTAAACAGATGAAATACCTAAAAGACCATCAATGTTAAAGTGTAAACAGGGAATAATTGAGGTAAAAAGGGAAATTATGTCAAATAGACATGGCAACACTGGGTGCACCTGTTTTCTCGTGCTCGTGAATGTTGCCTGTGACAGTGTTGCCATGTCTGCTTGACAAAATTTTCCCTTTTTACCTCAACATTAATGGTCTTTTAGGTATTTCATCTGTTTTCTCTTGAACGAACTGTATATTATTTTCATGTGTGAACTTATAAATTCCCTCAGAGAAATTTCCCTGCACCTGGCAACACTGGGTGCAAATTGGAGCATCATTGACATCTTTGCATTAAAATTATGTTTCCAGCAAATAATTTCTGTCTTATCTACAATCTTATACCACCATGATATGCAGGAGGATTTTCTCTACATCATCCACCCATTTTTAGTCATGGTAGCATAATATTTGTAAATAAATATCCCCATATAAAAATAGTGGTATAAACAACTCAAAATATCATGGATATTTTTTTCACAATGAAAGTAATCATCCTTTATCATTATTCTGTCAGGTTACCAAAGTGCCAAGTAGATATTACGCAAAATAAGTGAGGCATCAAGAAAACAATAGCATATTGTACAGCAATGTTTTGTCACGGCAAAGGTAAGCGTGAGCGGAGGTTGCCTGGAGAAATCAACAATAAGCATGCAAAATTCAGCTAGGCTTGGATAGAGTATAGTAAAAGCATAGATCAGGGTTGAATAAATATTAATCACTTAAGTGATAAATAGTAATTTATATTTAGAGCTGACTAAATATTCTAAAAACCTGGTGGGTGTTGCAGGGCTCTGATGGTAATTAAAAGACTGTCCGGAGGATTAATAGTTTATTGTGTACAGCCTTGTACTATAATAAATAAATGGTACAAAATTTACTACAGTACAGTATGTTCTTTACACATCCTACCTCTAAATCTTGTAGTTGTGATGCCAGTGAAAATGAAGATGCAGTACTGTGATTAAAGTGTTTAAAAAAACTAAGAATTATATATATACCACCAACCAGAAATTTGTCTTTGGTTTAACTGCAATTATCAAATTCTCTGGCTGGTCTAACCATCATTACTTACTCATCTTTCTGCAGAAGCTTGGGTTCAAGTATAGATTGTTCTTGTCTATTTGGGACAAGATCATTTCTTTAGTTAAACTTGTCCTAATGAGCCAAAGTAGTCTTTACATAAACCTGAGCTTCTGCAGAAAGGCAAGAGTAATTACCAGCAACAAGATTCTCTTAAGGGGGTGTGGTAATAGAGGACAGGCTTGGGGGTGCGGGAATAGGTTACAAGCTTTCTACCCACTCCAAGCCTGTCCCCTATTCCTACTCCCCGTTAACAATACTATGCTATGACTGGAAATGTAGTGGAAGCTTGGTATCTGATTAATTATAACTATGAAATGTAGTA
Organism: Petrolisthes manimaculis; assembly: GCA_034508575.1. NCBI lineage: Eukaryota > Metazoa > Arthropoda > Malacostraca > Decapoda > Porcellanidae > Petrolisthes > Petrolisthes manimaculis. The sequence continues at coordinate 50,217 of JAWZYT010004465.1, forward strand.
ACAATTACATTAGTTAGTATTCTCTCCAAAGAGTTAAACACTTGCCACATCCATACTGCATTTTATGACCCCAAAGATCACATTTCAATTGATAAATCAAATATTAAGAAATTGGGTTTAGGAAGGAAAGGATCATGTGTAAACATACTGAGTTACTATACATGAATCAAGGATGAAAAATACAATAAAGGGGTGAAGGGAATACTACTGAAACAGAAGATTTCCAAGTAGGAAGAAATGAGAACAGTACTAAGAAAAAACTAAGAGGAAAGTGGAGTTCTTCAGGGTTCGGTATTGGCACCAATAATGTTAGATACCACTTCTATGAATGTTTGCTGATGATACAAAGATCAATTATAAATGAAGAGTTTGACAAAACGGTTGACTGGAATAATAAATGGCAGATGGAGTTCAATGCAGATAAGTGTTTTGATATCCAAATTGGCAGTACATTCTTGGAAATAATAAATTAATCTGTGCAAAAGATTTAGGGGTAATAAATAAGTTGACACCAAATGATCATATACTGTAAATGGATAAGTGAGAAACAGTATACATCATAAGCAATTTGAGTGGCCTTCACTTATATAGATGAAGAAATGGTCAAGAAAATATTTGCATACTTTATAAGGCCTCTTTGGAAAATGGAACCCACATTTAAAGAAATAGAGGGTACCAAGTCTCTTAAGAAAAACTAACGTTAACTAAACTGGAAGAAAGAGAAATGTGTTGCAGAAAAATAAAAGATAGAAATAGAAACATTTTGTTCAGATGCTTACTACCATATATTGATCCTATCCCATTTATGAAAATCAGATGTATAACAAGACTCTAATTGAAATGTGAATCTTTTAACACTTATATTCCCTTACTGGTAACCTCTTCCTTAGTTTCATTTACCTGAGCATTATTATCTTCACTGTCGTGTCCTTCACTAACTGCTTCCTCTCTCCCAGTTTCTTGTCCCTCTAACTTGTTCTCTTGTTCCGTTTTGCTGCTGCCCTCCTCCTCAAAGTAATCTCCATCCTTGAGTTCAGCTCCAATATTATCAAAGACTATTTCATCAGGATCTGGGGCACGTGGTAGGAAGGTCTCGTCGGGGAACATACTAAAGAAGATGGTCCGTGCCTGGTGGTGGAAACATGAAATCACATCAATAAATTGACAAATTCTTGGTGGTATTTTGGAGGCCTATTAATTATTTCTAACTACTGTATGTTGGGAAATTGATCCCTATTAGTAATCTTGTCAAGAAAAATATATTGTATTTGTGGCTCTGACAAATGTTTCACCCTAATTATATCCCTAAATTTATACTAACTATATTTCCTATTCTTTCATACCCTACCTTCCCATTCATATCACCCACAAATACTATCTTCCTCCCCTCTCAAAACTTTTCAGGCAGTGAATCAATTCATTCCAAAACTCTTTCATTTTCATCTTTCCCACCTTGGTCTGTGCGTTCACTGTTGCATACCATAGGGTAAAGCATATTATCTAATGTGTGCTTATATTTAAAGTAAAGCTGTTCTAAGAATAATGATAGAAACTGCACAGAAATTTCTCAGCAGACATTAATTAAGGGGGAAATTTTGAGTTGGTAAATCTAGAGCAACTGATTCCTCCATACTAGTATTCCAAGCAACATAACACCATTATTTCTGTTCATCTGGTCCTGTTTCCTGGCATACTTTGGAGGAATCAAGGCATAACAAAAGTGAATTACCCCCTTAAGAGATGCCCTAGAATAATGTAAAATTCCAAACTGACCTGAGTAATAGCAGCATCATAGTCGAGGGAGGAGTCTGGTCCCGGACAAAGGTACAGGTTGGCAGGACTACAGGATACCAAGTCACATCTAGAGACATCAACCTGTAGGACAAATAAAGCTGAGAGTCAAGGTAAGGTTTAATAACATCTTAAGTAAAACATTTCTCCAGTCAGTCAGGAAATATATTTACTGCTTCCACAACCCTCACCAAAGGCACAGAATGTTTTGTTGCACCTGGGCTGTGCTCTTGAATTTATTCATATTAAGGTGGAAGTACAGTGTTGGTAAATCTGGAGCAAATGATTCCTCCAAACAATTCCAAGCAACAAAACACCATTATTTTTTCTCTTCTGGTTCTGTTTTCTGGCATACTTTGAAGGAATCAAGGCACTTCAATGTAACAAAAGTGAATTACTCCCTTAAATATACTGCTAAAATGCAACTGTTGTGACTAACCTGGTTGAAGTAGAGAGACCACAGAAGGGTTGGGCCACCAGGGTGATCCACCAGCTTCCTCACTGCCCCAGCCAGGTCCACTTCTGCTTCCTTGCCCAGGCATGACAGTTGAAGGCAATCTGACGGGGTGGACATTCCATGAGTATATCAGAAAATATAAATGTGTAATAAATATTGGCAGAGATTCCTAACTTGGGTCTTGGAAATGACTGAATTAAGCATTATTTCCACCCTCCCAAAATACAAGTTCTTCCAGAGTTTGAGTAATTAATGACAAAGAACAAATTAAGAACTAAGTAATACTATAAATTGGATATACATTCACGTTATCCAAAAGTAAACATCAGTAAACATTAGCCGACAATAATTTTTTTTTTTTTTTTAAATGAGTTTAAGAACAAACAATGAATAAGAAATAAAAAATGAGCTATCAATGAGTAAAAATACATAAGGCAGAAGGTGAGTACTCACAGACACCCTGAGGACAAATGCCAGCCCTTGAGCCACCTTCAATGACAGTGACAGGTTGAGGGTTGTCTGGTGTGGGTGGGAGACGAAGGAGGGTTAGTTGTTCTTCCTTGTGGGGCAAGATGGACCTGAGGGAAACAGACAGTGCTTGGCAAACTGTACCAGTATCTATATATTTTTTAAAGCAATGCTTGATGTAATAATATCCTATACAGTTTATGGGTTGAGTGTCAAATGTTTACAATGTTATAGAAAACCATATTGTCCAGGATAAAGATTTTGACAGCCTCTTATCTGTATACTGTAGTACTTACCAACAATATTCTGAAACCAACGTCTTCCCAGCCTACCTGTCAGTGAATAAAATAGCACGAGAGATGTGGCACAGTTCTGACCAGGCACCGTTGTCTCCGTGGTAGTGTGAGGGGGTCAGGTCTGAAGACATCACCAGGTTATCACAGCCAAACCTCTGTCCCTCTGCCACCAATCCAATGCACCGATTGTTTCCACTATCCACCACCAAATGGGACACAGGTTTTCGCAGCACATACGTCCCTTCAAACACTGCACACAGTCTGTAAAGTAGGAGTTATACCCTGAGAGTTCTGGTGATTCCTCCTCACCTAATTAAGGGGGAAGACAGTGTTGGTAACTGATTCCTCCAAACTATTCCAAGCAACAGAACACCATTATTTTTATTCATATGGTCCTGTTTCCTGGCATACTTTGGAGGAATCATAGCACTCCAATCTAACATAAGTGAATTACCCCCTTAAAACTGTCTGCTGTTAGTCATGATATACTGTAAGTAAAGAGTTGTAAGGTTGGAATAGTCACATTTTGGGTGGAGTCAGAGCCAAATTATATTTACACTGATGTCACAACCTTGAAATAAATTAGTAGATGAGGTGGCTAGGAAAACATAAGAAACAATCATGGCAACTGTATTCTCAAAGTTCATCATAACGTTATCAAGAAGCAGCATAACTTTAGTAATTATTTGGAAAACCTTCTACACTGTACAGTACCTGCAGAAGGCCTGAGGCAGCTCCCCACAGCCATACATAGAGAAGAGAAAGGGTGTGGAACCATAGCGTCCCAGACTGGCCAGGAAGAGTCGAGTGCGTTCCAATCCTGTCTGACACGGCTCATCAGGCCCAACCATTGCCATCGCAGCCGTCACAAAGTGGATCAGATTGGCTGTCAGGCCACGGGACTTCAGAAATTCACCAAATGTTCGTTCTTGGAACTCTGTTGTGGAAACAATGTTTACACCTTACCAGATGTTACTCAAACATCATTTCTATTTGCATTCCAGTAATTACATTAATTAAATCCATTTGGTGAATAGTTACTACAACCTCCATATTGGGTAGTTGGTTGTCTGTACATGGTCTTCAGTTGCAAATAAAGGAAAGTTGCTGGTATCCGTAATGGGAATCATCAAATTATCTAGCTGGATGAAACATGCATTTAGAAAGAATTCCTGCAATAAAAATATATATATATGAACATAAACATATTATCTGGTGCATGACTTGCCTTCTAGTTGTTCTTGGTGTTTCTCATAGCTGCTACAGAACTGGAGGAACTTCATGAGGAGTCTTTTCTCGACCAGAGTGATGGCACTGGTGGTGAAGACGTCACTACGGGAACACGGTACAGCCAACAAACCCCCGTCCTCACATTCACCTTTCCCGGTCATCATCCATGTCAACACCCGGGTGATGCACTTAAACTCAGTGTACCTGCCAACGGAATACACCCGTTGGAATCTCAATAAAATAATAACATAATTTATCCTTTCCATTTACAGTAAGGTGGCAATTCTTTTTTGGTACATTGGAGTGCCTTGATTCCTCCAAAGTATGCCAGGAAACAGGACCAGAAGAACAAAAATTATGGTGTTCTGTTGCTTGGAATAGTTTGGAGGAATTGGTTGCTCCAGATTTACCAACTCTGAACTTTCCATTTAACCCATCTTACACATATCCAGTTGTTCACAGTCTGTTTATGTGGTACTGTAACAATAACAAACCTGGCAACACAATTAGTCGTCTTCAATAAAGGACTGTTTGAAAAAAACTTGGGTTACTTTACAATACTACTAAAAACAAATAAAAAAGTGTCCAAGACTGACCTGGCCACATTAGAAGAGATAAGGAGCTCCACAAGGGGACCACGCGAGTACAGCAACTGTGGAACAAACCAATGAGAGATTAGTCATATATCCTAGTTGTTCAAAGCAACATCATTGGTGATTATGCATTTACAGTGTCTAATATAAAAAGAAATATATAATGATAATAATCATACTACTTTTAATAATACATAGATAGATAGGCAAAGAAAACACCAACCCAAAGCCACCTCATTGGGGATTATGGATTTACAATGTTTAACATAAAAATTACTGGTAATAACAATAATAATAATAAATAGATAGATTGATAGGCAAATAAAACATCAACCTAAAGTGTAAATTACCTTAGGAGCCAAGTCAATGTTGAACTTCCTGGAATGCCTCACAAAGTCTCGATGCGCCCAAACTTTTTCGCTCTCTTCTATAGCAGCTGGTGTGATCATATTCCCTGCAGTGCTGTCGTTGGCTTCAGTTGTCTTGTGGCTTTCTTCACTGTTTTTTTCTGTTGTTGGTAGTGGTGGTCCTGCATGTGCGTTTTCTTCTTCTGCTGTTGTTGTTGGTAGTGGTCCTGCATGTGCGTTTTCTTCTGCTGTTGTTGTTGGTAGTGGTGGTCCTGCATGTGCGTTTTCTTCTTCGGTTGTTGTTGTTGTTGGTAGTGCTGGTCCTGCATGTGCGTTTTCTTCTTCTGCCACCACTTCAGACTCTGATGCGACTGATGCGGATTCATTTTCATCAGCTTCACTAGTACCAACATCATCCTCTTCTCTACTTGTGTTTGGGGATGGCGTCTCCTTCGTTGTTTGTGACTGAGCTTCTTCTGCCTCTGGGGCCGAAGACTGATGAGCTGTTTCTTGTTGGGGACTTGCATCATTATTGCCACTGGGAGCTGGAGCCACCTCCCTGAAACAAATACACAATGTACAGTAGCATTAATAGTAGAAATGGTAGCAATAGCAGCAGCAGTAGTAGTAGTAGTAGTAGTAGTACAGTATATGGTACAGTACTATACACAGGAAAGTTCACATTAATACTCACAAGGTCTGCTGATTATTCAATTTTGTATTCAATGAAATATTTTACTACTTGCAAATCCATGTAAACATAATTATGTTTTTTAAAAGTAAAGTCAATTTTAGTTAGACAACAGCAAACAGTACAATGAATGATAAGGCAACTCCCAGTCCCTCCTTCATTTATGTTATTCTAGAGAATTATATAAAAAAAAAGCAAAGGGTTAAAATGCAAGTCTCATTCAATTACTTACAATGTACAATTGTTCAAAAACTACTATCTTAAGGAGGAAGTGCAATGTTGGTAATTCTGGAGCAAATGATTCCTCCAAAGTATTTCAAGCAACAGGACACCATTATTTTTGTTCATCTGGTCCTGTTTCCTGGCATACTTTTGAGGAATCAAGGCACTCCAATGTAAGAATAGTGAATTACCCCCTTAACAGAGAGGTTCAATGGATGTTGGAAGGAACAACATGACTAACTCTGTCCTGTGTTGGTTGCTAACGTTTACAAAATCTTTAACCACTGTGTCATACATCAAAACACAGAATTGTAAGGATACTTTTTAGAGCGACAGTACTGATACTATACACGAGAACCAACCCTCAGCTACAGAAACATGCCATACTGTTTATTACTTAGTACTTACGGCATGTAACAGGTTTGGTTAACATTAAAGTAGAAGCTGCTGGGGTCTCCTACAGCCACTAAACTCTCACCCTCTGCCAACACCAACTCATCTGTACAGTCAGTAAAATGAATGAATGAAAGAACCATCTGAATACATCCTACTTGGTCCAGGCTTCATAACACAGAAGGAAACACAGGCTACTAGAGGACAGACAACAATATCAAAGAATAAAAAAGGGAAGAAGGGATAGATAGTTGGAAATTTGAATGGAATAGACTACAATATCAAAAGAGAAAGGTAGGAAAAAAGGCATAGATAATTGGAAAGTCAAATGGGGGTGACTTGGGAATGAAGAGGCATCAATACTGAAAATAAGAAATTAACGTGTGCATGATTATATGGTGTATTATAACAGTACGTTATGTTTACCCTGAATGGCTATGTACTGAAAAAAATTGGTGTGTATATATGATTAAAGAAAACATGTGCTACGGTATGTACCTGTTATTGTTCTTCTTGTTAACACATTAACTAACTAACTTGTATAATGTCATGAGTACTACAAAGCTTTATAGAGTATGGATGGTACCTGCACCAGGAAATTGTTGTTGTTGTTGTGGTGGTGGTGGTGGTGGGTCGGTGGCGTCACTAATCCATTCCCGTATTCCATTGAAGTTGAACGATGCCCACTGTCCACCGTAATAGTCATTCCTAAAGAAACAATTATTACAAATCACTGTGTTAGGGGCTGCTCGGCCAGAAACCTTGAGGAACTTTAACAACAAAAACAACTGAGTTAGTACTGTGTTGGTGGTAAATCTAGAGCAAGTGAATCCTCCAAACTATTCCACGCAACAGGCCACCAATATTTTTGTTCATCTGGTCCTGTTTCCTGGTATACTTTGGAGGAATCAAGGGACTCCAATGGAGCAATATTATACAATATATCTGAAACTTTTGTATTTTTTTCCTTAAATGAAAGTTTCTTTACGGAGGGATGCACTTTTGCCTTCCAGAGCAAAACTAATTTTATATTAACCAATAAACAATAATTTTGTCCTACATAGTTATTGTTGTTGTTGTCTTATAGGAACTAACACCAGAAAATACAATTGTGACATGAAAATTTATATCGAGGGCCTACTGTAAACTGTAATATAATTTACCTGTCAATATGTAGAATTTTCTTGCCAATTCTTGCTGCAGCTGCTGCCACTACTGACTCCACCAACCCTGAAGAAAAAAGTACTGTATAACCATTGATACACTTAACATGACCTGACTCATTGATGGACTGACTTTAGGCACCGCAACAGTGAGGTCATGTGGCTGCCTAACATGACCTAATCCTACTCAGTAGAACTTAAGATCTAATTAGGTTGGCTAGATTATCATATTTCCTCACAATATTAAGGCCAAATTGAACATAACTATAAAAAAAAATAAAGAGGAAAACAAAGGACAGATATAACAAGAGGATTCGTTCTTTTTCAAACCACTAAAGCATCACCCAGAGAAACATTCGATAATCCTTTACGAGAGCCACGGCAGGACATGATATAATAATAATAACACAAGACACTGGTCATTTCATAACCTTTTCACTAGTATAACCATCATTGTACGTTATTTACTAATTTTACCCAACAATTTCTTTCGACCTTGTGTGGGATATACAGCAAGAGGCAAAAGTCCTGTCACCAAATCTGCCAAGTCATAGAGTTAAGTATCGGTATGGAAATATAAGATTCATTGGCTCATAAACTGAAAAAAAAAAAAAAATCCATTTACCCCTTGGCATCGTATTTCGGTCTGGTGAGTGTAATGTTCCATGATTATTATTGTGTTTTCCTTCATAAAAGACTGAGTAAGGTGACAGGAATTTTGCCACCAACTGTACAGCCTCTTCCGGGCAAACAAGATGAAAAGGACATTTCAATAAGGTCCAGGTTAGGTTAAAGTTAGGTCAGGTTTGGTTAAGGTACCGGTATGTCAGGTTAGGTTAAAGTTAGGTCAAGTTAGCATACGCAAAGTTCTGATTAATAAAAAATCATAACATAATTAAATTTTCAGTACATTACCGTAATAATTACCTAGAAAATATATAAGTATAATAACATACAAAGTAATAATGATAATAATAATAATAATACAGGTTCGGATTAACCAAGACCATAATCAATTAAAGTTTCTGTAATATTACAAAAGTACTGTGTTTTTGGCTAAAGCTGCGCAGTGTTACAACATTCGGCTAACATTAGGTCCTGGAAACTTGCCCTGGTTACCTTATGATAGTTTACACCGGTTGTATCCCGGTAGTCTGCCCAAGTTAGGTCCCAGTAGTTTACCCAGGGTAGGTCCCGGTAGTCTGCCCAGGTTAGGTCCCGGTAGTCTGCCCAGGTTAGGTTAGGTCAGACTAATTTCCAAATTACCGGTATGTTTGTAAAACGGGACATATCTCGAAAACTGGCCATCAAGATAAACACCATAAGTTAGATGCAAAGTGTGTTAGAATGGTCCAAAATAGTAGGTAATTATACTAACATATACAATATATATATATAGTGAATGAAATATTTTACCAAAGTTTCAGAACATTAATTACCTCACTAATAATAATAATAAACATATAAGGTGTCTTAATAATTCTTACCCGTGCCCACCACAATGACGTCATATTGTGTGTCCAACTCAGGTTCCTCCATTATTATTATTTATATTGTTTCTTATGTTATAGCTTGATTTTGTTGTTATTTATCTTGTTTATCTTATGTTATGGCTTGATTTTGTTGTTATTTATCTTGTATATCTTCTACTAAGTTATGGCTCGATTTTGTTGTTATTAATCTTCTTTTGTTGTTATTATTTAATCTTGGTTATAGCTTGTTGTTATTAGTCATCTTCTCTTGTTGTTGTTGTTGTTATATATCTTCTCTTATCTTCACTTGACACATCCGAGGCCTAGAAATTAATATAATAAGGATATTATTTACGTCTTATTATTCTCCTTCCATCTTGGCCTTGCCAAGTGAGTCAACAACAAATGACAGTCAGTGTTGCCAGATGGTGGATGGCCAGCCAGCCAGTGTTGCCAGCCTGCAGCTGGCAGGTCTGCTCCCCAGCTTCAACATCAGAATTTCCCTTTTTACTTCAAATTTCATGTTTACTCTTGAATATAGTCGTATATTTACCATCTACTTGATATTTCGTCTGGTAGAAATTTCCCCATTTAATCTAATTCTAATTCTCCATGTCCTTGGAAATTTTTCCATATTTGGCAACACTGGAACCAGTCCAAA